>UCOH01006075.1:0-11386 GCA_900474275.1 Synergus japonicus
CCCGTAGAATATTAGAGGATAAAAGTAGGTATAGGTAATGGGAGAGTATTCCCGAAAAGGACTTACCGGAGAATGATTATCCAAGGTTTTCCGGAGAATTGAGATTCACTAGTTCCTTATCAGAAGTAATTCCTTTAATTTCTTTCTTGGTTATTACAACATAGAGTGGGCACTTTCGCGGAGATATTTTTAATTGAAGACGAAACAGTCTTACAACTGGTTTACAACTGTGGTTTGTGACCGGCGACTGCAGCTTGCGACTTAAGCTGATGGCTGACGACTTTCGACTGACTTGCAAGTCAAAAACTTCTTCGAGTTCGGAAAACGTGTCTTTTTGGTGGGAGTATCACCCCCATGAAGTTTTCATGGAAGGGGTATCCCCTTCTTCCCTTTTTCCTTCATATTTTCTAGAAGATTCTAGAGTTTTTTATGATTGGAAAGTTTTGGGTTCGTTGGTCCTGCAAGCGTACTAAAATCTTAATTTTATGGGTTAGTTGTGGTCCCCATGTGTTTGGGTGAGAAGACCTTCTTTTATTACTTAATTTTTACAAGATAGTTATAGTCCCATGTGTTTGGGCGAGAAGACCCTTTTTTTTTATCATTTCCTCGCTTGCAGGAAAAGACTCGTCTTCTGGACTCTTGGTTTGGGAAAATTCCAATGAAGTGTCGTATATATAAAATGAAAGTATTTTCTAGAAATAGAAAATCTTTCATTTTTAGTTTATTTCGCGTGTGGCGCGTATAACAGATTGAATAATTAAAGATCACTTTATTAAAGAACAGTACATTGTACGTGCTTCAGCACATGCTCTTCCAAAGATGGCTACCTCCAGAATCCCTTAGAGAGCATTCCCTCTCGCTCATTCCGCCATAATACTCGTAAAACCTAGAAAGGAAACTCGCTAGTCTCTCGCTCAATAAAAGAGCTCGGTCGGGGCACTAAGATCCTGCGAAACGCTAAGACCTTACAACGACCCGATCTCAGGGCCGTCTATTTGTTTGTATTTGAACTATTTGAAAAGGCGCGAATTATTTAAAACGTTGACATTATCGGTCGGCTTATAAAGATAAGCTCGGAAAGTTCGCAATGTAAAGTGAAACTCCAAAATTTTGGTTGAAGACTGTATTTTATTAACAAAATAAGTAGATTGATAAATGAAAATACTGCGTACTTGGGCTTTTGTCGAACTTGGGAGAGAACGGACTGCCCAAGTCAAGAGCCAAGAAGAATCTGTTTCTGCAACTTAAAAACTAGAAGATAGTCAGATGGGTAATAGGTACGAAAATAGAGGGAGATTTACAAATTTTAGAAGAGGTGGAAGAACGCTTCCTAGTTGGGCGACACATTTTTGGGAATTCCCAAATTGTTTTATTAGTTACGGTACGCTACGGATTAGTAAAAATGAGGGTTGCTCTTTTTTATGATGCCTGTCCGAAGTATGTACCACGCATTGTTATCTGGGTTAGCTTGCTCCTTTTATTTATCTTTCACAGTCCCTAAAGATTCAGATGAGAGAGGAATCAAATCATATTCTTCTAACTTTACAGGGGGTATTGTTAAATGTACATTTTTATTCGTACTATTAATCAAAAAGATTCTAGAAACGCCTTCATTATTTGTAGCCAAACATTCGCCTTCTTTAAGGTTTGTATTTTTTAGTATGACTTGAACTACTGCTTTTGCTCTTGCGGATAATTTGATAGTGGCATGGGACAAAAGAGGGAAAGTCTTGATCTCCGAGATGAACGCAATCATCGACAAAATTAAGAATGGCATGGTGCTGCCTCAAGGCTTCCACATCTAAAATTCCGTCTTGCAAAATTGGGAAGGTTTTCAAAACCACTTGAAAGGGAGTCTCCAACCCTTTCACCATAAGTTTGACGTCGCCTAAAGTTTTAATCATATCCGAACCAATCCCAATTAGATTATAAACGCGTCTCTTATTTACCTACACTCGCGGATCTAGTATATTTTCTTTCATGATATTCACGCTTGATCCCGTATCTACGAGCAAGGTTGCCCTACCTTTCGTTAGTGAAGAATTTTCTAAATTGATTACTAGTGCTGAACCCGATCTATTTTGAGTCTCAACACTTTCTTGAGGATCTCTAAAACTTATTAATTCATCAAACAAGAGAATTATATAATAATTATATAATTATAGAATTATATTATATAATAATAATTATTATTATTACAATTTCTCTTATATAAATTTGAATTGAAGAAAACTTGTAGATTATTACTAAACTTCACTTATAAGTAATTATCAAAGACAATATATACATACTTCCTTGAATTTTTTTATGCGAAAAGACCGAAAAAACTTAAGTCTCCGTCTTTTTTTAAAATAACGGGGGAGGTGTGATGAGCGCACATGTGTGCTCACCTTTATTGCGCAAGAGCAAAAAGATAAAGGTTTATTCACATAGCCTTCTACTCATTTTCAAAATGGCTTTAGGTCACATGACCGAATATTTGAATTTTAATTATATGAATTAAATTACATGGCGGAATTGTAGATCTTAAGAGACTTTAGAATAAGTATTATATTTAGTATAGAACTTAAGAAAAAACACTCACAACCATTACAAGGATCTGCTAATTTGCCTACCTATGGGAAACCCCAAAATTGTATCATCCAACTAGGGAGCGTCTTTCCACCTCTTCTTAAAATTTTTAATTCTTCCTCTACTTCGTACCTACTATCAATCTTACTACTGTCATCTAGTTTTTAATTTTAGTAATAGGAGATTCTTCTTGGCTGTTGACTTGGGAAGTCTGTTCTCTCCCAAGTTCGACAAAAGCTCAAGTGCAGTATTTATAATTTCTCAACCGACCTTCTTTATAATAAAATACAGTCTTCAACTCATCTTTTGCAGTTTTAATTTACCCTGAGAACTTTCCGAGCTTATCTTTATAAGCCGACCGATAGAATTAATTTTTTTAAATAATCCGCGCCTTTTGTAAAAAGTTCAAATACGAACTCATAGACGGCCCTGAGATCGGTTGTCAAAGAACACTACCTTATTTTTAAGAATTGACAGAAATAAGGATTTTGTAAAGAAACTTTGGTCTGTGGACGAGGGAAATGGCACGTAGAGAGATAAGCCAGTGCTCTCAAACAAGGCAGCCTGCGCGCACAGCATGTGTTGGCTTCCTGCTGGAGAAATTCTGCGATTGACTGTAATCAGGCGCGCGATTCAAAATCGAATTAAATGGACCAATGGAAGAATTTCTCCAGCGGTAAGCCAAAACAATGCGCGCGCAGGCTGCCCCGTTTGAGAGCACTGAGGTAACCAAGAAATCGAAAACCGGTAAAGTCTTTGTCTCGTCTTACAGCGCTTTATCTCGTGTAACTTTGTAAGTCACCTTTATTTCTAGAAATAGTTCGGTCATACAACGGGTGTCGAAAATACACATATTAATAATGTTTTGAAACGTTTTGGCTTGAGAGAAAATAATGATATTGTTGCGAGCGACAGTATAGGTACTGATGATTTGTCAACACTGTTCGGCTCGCTAATCAAAATACGCTTGTCAGATCCTCGGGTGTTTAGACCATGTTTAGACTATAGTTTGTTTGTAGAGTTTCTATAATCAGCTTAGTGCTGTGTTGCCACGCTCATCGGTTAATTTAAGTACCTAATAAAAATTTGTGACGAGAAGTTTTAGGAGAAGAATACGCATTGACGTTTTAGATTTGCCTCAGCTTAAATTCTTGGACGAATTTCGCGTGCGTAAACTACCTTGAGGGTCCCATATGGGAATCAACATGGGTTTCTTTATTAGTCCGTATGAGAAAATTGGGACACGAAATGAGATAGGAATCTATGTGGGAACCTACATCAGAACCTATGTGAAAACCCATATGAAATTAAATGTATTTTCTCTTGAATTAGAAGTAAGTATAATTTTGATAAGTAATTTTGAAGTAATTTTGAAGAAAGTAGATAGGTTCCCATATTGGTTCCAATCTCATTTCGTGTCCCAATTTTCTCATACGGATTAATAAAGAAACCCATGTGGATTCCCGTATGGGTTCCCATGTGGGATTCTTTAAAGTCCCCATGTGGAGATTTCAAATAGGGATATGTATTATTGTTTCTTTGAAAAAGTAAAAATTGCAGAAAAAAAACCCAGGTTATATAAATTTACAATCTAATTTAGATAAAAAGTATAATTTAAAATTATATAACATCATGAAAGAAATTCTTCAATAACAAACGAGATATTTCGAACAATTATGCTTTTCTGCAAAATTCTTTCATCACTGTTTTCTGACAAAGCATGTATTTTAATTCAATGACTAAATAGTAAAATAGTCCCACACTATCAGTGCAAACATCCGTGTTTAAAGTAATTTTATTTATGATATATATCAACTTTTTATAAAGTAAGTGGGGAGTTATTTATTTACATACATATCTTTATAATAGAGGAACATTACAGATATTTCATTAGCTGCTGAAGTAATCTTTAGTAACAAGAGCTAATTTCCCTTGCATTGAAAGATGAAGTTTACTTTTTGTGTTTTACTCTTTACCTTGGCGGTTTTCTTCAATTCTATTGGTACGTATAAATTGAAATCATTTAGAAAGTGTAACTTTATTTTTTTCAGGAGTTACTTTTTTCGAAGTTTGAATTTGGGTGAATGTGAGGATTAAAAGAGATAGGAGCGAATTTTGATTGACAAGTTGAGAGAAAGGTATACATGTGAATAGGCATGAAATAGAAAGGAATAAAGAAGAAATAGAAACGGATAGAAAAAATAGAAGGAATAGAAAGAAATAGAAAGGGATAGGATTTCTATCTGTTTACTTTGAGCAGGGTAAAAGGGTTCTCATTCACAAAGTTGATAAATGAAAAAAATTGTTTATGAACAACAATACCACTAATTATCATTTTGTTCTTTTTCTTACAGATGTAAGTCTATCGGCTCCAAAGAAAGCTCCCCAAAAAGGTAAAAGCAATTTTTAATCATTTGTGGTCATATATGCAATCACGTAAAAGCTCAGAATTTAAAAGGAGTAAATATTAACTATTCGGATATGTCACGTCATACTTACTATAAAGTTATATACTTTATATACTTTTATATACTTTGGACCTCTGAAGATGTTGTAATAAAGTCGTAATGATGTCGTAAAATTCCAAGCCCACTGTAATTACATAGACAATATTACAATATTTGTTGAGTAAAATGAAGAAATCGAGTGTTTAGATTAGAACTTGGCTCGAACTTCCTTAACATATAATTTTAAAATAGCTTATTTTTAAAGCGTGCATATAATTTTTTTTATCGAACCTTCTTTATTTCGCTTCTTATCCAATTTTTCAAAAATATGCAATTTTAATTGCAGGAGAGGAGTCAAGTAGCTCAAGAGAGGAGCCAAGAGGATCAAGAGAAGGACCAAGAAGAGAAGAACCTGAATTGACCATGGCATTTATGGTACCAAATAAACCCAGGGGTACTGAAATAGCATTACCAAATGGCGGTACATATTTTTCACGTGGAACTGGACCGATAGAAATATTTATGGATATAGAATCTCGAAATTGCTTTATAGTACAGAACAATGACCGAGAATTTGTTACCACAGTTTTTCCACCTAGAGGTCAGAGACTCCCCAATCTGCCACCCCTTAGTGGAACAAAAAGAATTCGCGAGGATTCTCAGTTCAAAAAGGATTAAAAAATCCTCAACGAAAGCCTCGTGTTATTTTTGCACGAAGAAGACACGAGAAAGTCCGCGAGAATTGTATACCTAAATTATTTGGATACAAAAATTTGTATGTAGTAACATTTTGACTTGAGTCAACTTTTTGAAGGGTGTTGGACCAGAGTTTCAACTAAAAAAGGTTCAAAGTTTCAAGTTTTCTTATATTTTATTCAGCAATTATTAGAATTAGATATATTTTCCTGTGCATGCGTTTTCAAATAAAAATCTATGTATAAGTGGAAAAAGGTTTTAATTTGAAATACCTTGAATTTTTTTATACCGAGAATTCGAGGTCTAACAAGTATATTAAATAAGTATATTAAATCATGATAAAGGGAGAAAACGGTAAAGGGAAAGCATTGCAAAGGGAAATCATGGTAAAGGGAAATCATGGTAATAAGAGTAATCAAATTATAACGTTTTGGGAACAAATACAAAAAGCAGCTGATAAAGCTGTCTCAGTCACGGCAGCCTTGAGCAATAAACTGATGGCAAATATTTGTGGGCCCAAACCAAGCAAACTGTTATAAAATTATGCCGGTCATTAATGTCGGTGACAACGTCTATCTTGTTTTACGCGTCAAAATAAAGGGCTGACTTACTCTAGATTGAAAAGTACTGAATAGGTATAGGCACGTTGCAGCGAAGAGGAACTCTGAGTTACCTGCTCCTACTACAGAGTTTTTGAACCCGCGGTACTGGTGATCCCTGGGATAATCCCAATCGATTCCAGAGGTAGGTGACTAGGTGGACGTTAGGCTCATTACCAAGAATTTAGAAACTCTTCCACTGTAAATCCTGACTGATTCAAATTTAGAGTGTAGGGATGACGTGTGTGACCACGTTCTTCATGTGTTACAGATGAACAGAGGAAAGGACGGGGCTGGAAGTAGACATTGGATGGATAAGTCCAGAGAACATCATCCCTAAAATTCTTAGCAATGACGGATACTGGGAGAAAATAGCGAATTACGTGGACACGGTGTCACGTAATACAAAAAGTGAAAAACATCTTCTGCTACATCGTTTCACCAATGATTCGATGAACACCGAGAGCTAGCAGTTAGAGGGAGGATATATCTAATCTAGGTGTTGAAGACCTGCAGAAGCTCTAGATGGCAAGAAAACGGCACCTCCTTAATTAATGCGAAAGCGGTAGTGTTGGGAATCGATTCTTCGATTCCAACGAGATCGTCGATTCCTGAAATCGATTTCTTCGAAGTCAAAAATCGATTCCAAAAAATCGATTCTCTGGCACCAAGAATCGATTATTCGAAGGAATCGGAATCGATTAGGGTTGGGAATCAATCGGTGAGAACGAAAGCAGATGTTGAAGACCTGCAGGAGCAGGTCTTCAACAGGGCTGGGAATCGATCGGTAGGGATTGATTCTTTGCTTCCAACAAGATTGTCGATTCCTGGAATCGATTCTCCGAAGTCAAGTATCGATTCTTCGAAGGAATCGGAATCGATTTGGGTATCCCTAGAAAGCCGTTCCAGGGGGAATTCTGCTAAAAAGGAAAGGGAGGTGATTTTAGTGGGTAAAGCCTAGTATGGCAGTTCACCTCCTGTTCATCAGGATCTCACTTCTGTGGTTCTGATGAGTGAGTTTAAGAATGTCAAAACTGGAAGTCCCACACGTCGTGCATAAAAATAATTTCCTCTCCCTTCCCACCCCCCACCCAAAAAAAGAGAGAAATCATTGTAAAGGAAAAGAATGTTAAAGGGTAATAATTGTAAATTGACAACCAGAGAAAGAGTAAAATACAGTACAACTGGAATTTATGGATTCAACTACAATGATTGAGTTTGCTACAACTATAAGTATTATGATTTTCAGGAATTAGCTTTTTCTGGAGTTTGAATTTGCGAGAATGACGGTTACGGTATTTTAAGTTTTTATTCTCTGATAGTGCGTCTTACAATAAAATTGCAATATCTCTGTGCTATAGATATGTATAATGTGTTTTTAAAGGTATAATATCGCCAGAATAGTTAAATTTGACAAAAATTTATTTGTTCGAACATATTCTACATTTATCAATCACTCCTGACAAAATCTTTAATTAAAGGAGCTAGTTTCCCCTTGCGTTGAAAGATGAAGTTTACTTCTTGTTTTTTACTCTTCACCTTGGCGATTTTCTTCAATTCTATTGGTACGTATAAATTGAAATCATTTCTTATCAGGTAGTTTGGCTTTGTTTCAATGAATGTTTATAAACATTAATATATCACTAATTATCATTTTGTTCTTTTTCTTACAGATATAAGTCTATCGAATGAAGAGGATCAGCAAATACTGAAATATGGTAAAAGAAACTTTATCCTTTTTAGTCACATACCCAGTGGGCACAAAAGTTAGCGACATCTTTATGACATCGTTACGATATTTATACGACATCGTAAAGACATCCTATGTCCATGTCTTTAAGATGTCTTTGTGATGTCGTAAAGACGTCATAGGATTTGGCGACGTCTTTACGATATCGTTACGACATTTCTACGATATTGACATGCATATTGGTATGCAAGCAAATCCGCATATTTCTAGCCATTATTTTAGCAATTACGAATTTAACATCCTGGTAAGAACCTTCCAATTAAAATCGATAGAAACGTTTCTATTGGTTTCCTATCCCATTTCTGAAAATATCATTTTAAACGAATCGGAATTAAAGTATAATCAAAGAGAGATTTTCTGACATATTTAAAGTTAGGTTGATTCTTTGTCTCTCGAAAGCTTTAATACTGCTTATTCTTTGTAATAATAATATATTTTTTTAAATTAAAATTTGCCGAAAAATTACCCCTCAGGAATAAAATAATGCATTGCGTCGAAGGATTTTCATCTACTAATTTCTATTTTTGTGTCAGCACGTACTTGTTCGCGTTAAAATTTTTTATTAAATTTACAGGCAATTTTTTTTTCTCGGCTGCATAAAACTAAGGTACAAGCAAACATTGCACTGGTATTACTGCACTTGAAACACAAAACGAAAAGTAACCAAAAAATAAGTAAAAATTTTCCACCACGAGATTCACAAGCAGATTAAGTTTCACCGGTTTCGCGCTTTTATGTGAAATATTAGACTTCCTTATTTGTTCATTTCGCTCTCAGAACACATTAAATTAACGTCAAACTTTAAAAATATTCAATAACATTATGATTTACTCAAAATCTTATCACCACAATTGACTTTAACTTCTAACTTTACTAGAAAGAATTAAACATAATATTTGTGCGCATTTTAATTCATTTGAATTGGAAGCTTCTTACCGGGATGAATAAATATTAATTATTTGGATATCTTACGTTATATTCTTATTGTATAATATCATTAATAAGTCCATATCCTTCTGTAATAATATGGACTTTGGATCTATTAAGATGTCGTAACGAAGTCGTGAAGATGTCGTAAAATTTTACACCCACTGGGAATACAAGGACATTTAATAATATACAAGTGCAAGTTTAACTTTAAAAATAGTTTTATTATAAAAACTGTAACTTCCTAATAAGATAATAAACAAGAGATGTTTAAAACATTTCGTTGCCAATATTGTTTCAATATCGAGCGATAAACTTAAGAATATAATTTAATTTTTTAATCCAACTTTCTTCATGTCGCTTCTTATACAATTTTTCAAAAACATGTAATTTTAATTGCAGAAGAGGAGCTAAGAAGATTAAGAGAAGAGCAAAGTAAAGAAAGAAAGGAGCCAAAAAAAGAAAGAGAATGGCCAAGAAGAAACGAAAATGAATCAACCACATATATGGTACCAAATAAACCGGCGGGTACTGCAATACTATTACCAAATGGTGGTGCATATTTATCACGTGGAACTGGACCAATAGATATATATATGGATAATGAATCGCGAATTTGCTTTGTAGTACAGAACAATGACCGTAATTATGTTACCACAGTTTTACCACCTAAAGGTCAAAAACTCCCTCCTCTACCACCCCTAAGTGGATCGAAAAGAAGTCGCCTCTAATGAAAAAATCCTTAAGGAAATCCTCGTGTTATTTTCGGACGAGGAAGACAAGACACGAGAAAATCAGCAAGGATTGTGTACCTAAATTACTTGGGTAAAAAATTTGTAATATGTAGTTATAATCTGTAGTTATAATTTTGACTTGAGTCAATTTTTTTTAAGGGTGTTGGATGCTAAGTGTTGAAGTGATTTGACGCAGTTTAAAGAATTTCCACTCAGGGTGTGCGATAAGAAAAATATATTTGATAAAGAGAACACTACAATGTACGTTGTGAAAAGAACAGTAAGTAAGTGCAAGTACAAAGCGAACGCGAGAGAGGGTTAGCAGTCTACTTGCAGGATGAGGGAGAGGGGTAAGGGGAGAGGTCGGTAAAGACAATTCCTTCAACACTCCCGCTTTGGCTTTATCGACTACTATCGACTTCTTCTTTCTTCTTAGGCTGGGTGTTCATCTCTGTAGACTCCCAGTTCTCTGCGATTATGTTGAAATTGCTGACGAGGCAGCGGCTTCGTCAGGATGTCAGCTTGTTGTTCGTTTGATGCAACGTATTCCAATAAGAATTCTTTTGCTGCTTATTGTTCCCGCACGTAGTGGTATCGAACGTCGATGTGTTTCACGCGTTTGTGAAACACTGGATTCTTTACAAGGCATATGGCACTCTGGTTGTCCATATATAGAGTCGTGTGAACTTCTTTGATATTTAGAAGTTCCTTGATAAGGGACTTCATCCATGCGATCTCCTTTGCAGTCTGACAAGCGGCCATATATTCTGAATCTGTCGTCGACAGGGCAACGGACTGTTGTCTTTGGGAATTCCATGAGATCGTTCCCGAGGCGAATTTTAGGACGAATCCCGTGGTTGATCGTCGTGTTTCCAGTTCTCCCGCATAGTCGGCATCGCTGTACGCTAGCAGTTCCTTTTTCTTGCCACATTCAAAATGCAGCCCATGTCCAACGGTGCCCTTGAGATATTTGATAATTCGCTTTACGGCTTTCCAATGTGCCCTCGTGGGTTTTTCAAGGTATCTACTTACTTGATGTATTGCGAATGTAATGTCGGGCCTTGTTGCCACCGACAAGTACATGAGGCTTCCAACAGCTTCACGGTATGGAGCCGTTGTCAATTCACTTTGATCTCCCGCTTGCAAAAGCGGACTCAATTCCTGATGTGGATCTGCCGGAATTGTCACTGGATTGGCATCTTCCATCCTGAACCGCTCCAAAATGCTCTTTGCATAAGTTTCTTGATGCAGGAAGATCGAACCGTCCGACATCTGCTCGATCTGCATACCTAGAAATAGATTCACGTCATTATGCGTTATTTCAAATTCTGTCTTGAGACAGTCGAGAAGTTCATCAATCAAAAGTTGATTTTTCGAAACTATGAGTCCATCATCTATGTAGATCGCCAAAATTAGTTTTTCACCGTTGTCCTGGTTGGTGAACGCACACGGATCTGCGTTTGTAGCCTTCAGGTTGAATTTCTTTAGAAATTCGGTAAAGCGTCGGTTCCAACAACGAGAGGATTGTTTAAGACCATATAAGCTTCGTTTCAGTCTACAGATCCTTCCCGTTCCATCTTCATATCCTTCTGGTTGTTGCATGTAAATTGTTTCTTCGATGTCGCCATACAGAAACGCAGTTTTAACGTCGAATTGTTTTAT
>UCOH01006076.1:0-15570 GCA_900474275.1 Synergus japonicus
GCTTAGGAGTCACTAGTGTACGGGTCCCTCTCGCCCGTTTTACTTTTGGTTCAGAAAATTCCAATTCTGCATCTTCTGGGAGCGGAGGTTGTATAACAATATTATCAGTGGATTTTCCAGCAACTAAATTCATATCTATAGCTGATTCCAAACTGCTGCTGCTTGTAGATGACGCCAATTCGGCAATTTCCTCTTTAAAAGAAAAAAAAGAAATTTAATTATGCAAAATTAAATCTATAAACTAAAATGTAAAAATAATTTAGAGTATTGCATGATTGCATTTTTTAATACATTACTTACTTTGTCGTTGAATTTCAAGATTGCTTCGATCCCTTCTCCTCAACGTTGCCTCTTCTCGTTCTTCAGCATTTCTTTCTTTTAAAAGTTCCTTGTAATCGATACCGTACATAAACCCTGGTCGACCCTTTAACCTTTGGTTTATTAAATACTGCTTATCTTTTTCTATAGAAATCATTTCTAATGCCTTCGCATGTGCAATGTCGAAGAGATCCTCGAGCTCCGATTGGAAATCTTCTTCTTTTTTCTTATGAGCCTGCGATTTTCTCCCAGCGTGTTTTTGCAGTGCTTTCCATTTTCCATACAAAGCTTCTACTTTTGGGATGCAGTTTTTCAGTTCCTGAGTTGGTATTCGAGCTTTTTCCCAAAAAACAAAGACCTCCTGCATTGCTAGTTTGGCACTTTCACGTAAATCTGCATTAGTCCCACAAAATTTCGACCCAAGTCGAGTTGTCTCCGCTAGCATTTATCTTGGATCCAGGTTTGGCGAGATATATGTTAGATCCCGATTGACACAGAAATTTGAGCATAGTGCATTATTGCATGCTTTTTCGCATTTTTCTCGAAAACAGTTAGTCACATGAGAAAAAGTTATAGATAATAATATGTGCATTTTGTCTAAAGCTACAACTTTTGTATAAAGCATTTTTCTATATAATTCATATTTTGAAAAATAAACAAATAAAATTGATTTTTTTTTTCAATTTTCAAGGGCCCAGGGTCTCCCATTCCCTTTGTCCGATCGAGCTAAAATTTTACACGAATTATTTTCTCCCTAAGTGGAACCAAACGGGGGGGTAGCATCAATAAAATTCAAACTTTGAAAATAAGAGCCACCCTACTGTTATGCCCTTTGGATATGTAATTCTACACATATGTCGTCATGGCATGAACAAAAATCATAATTATTAATTAATATTTAACTCTTTTTTTAAAAAAATTTAGGGTAAAAAAAAGTTTTTTCTGAATCATGCACGCCAGTTTTTAAAATAGGTAACTTCCGACATCATCATCAGCCAGATTTATTAGTAAAAAAAAATATTTGTAATAGTTTTTTATATCTATAATCATGTGTGAAAAGTTCGGAACTGTAATATAAATTTTAATTTGCTAAACAAATTCTTAAAAGAAAAGGTGAAAACTTTTGTACTAACCCCTTAAAGGCTTCTCTGAAAAGGCACATTTATTTTACACTATTTTACACTTTGTGACCAATGTGTGAAGTAACAACAGACTTTATACACTCGTATATTAAAAATTCACTTTACATATTATTTTTATACAGAAACAGAAAGTGCTACTTTAGAGGTAAGTGTTGCAAAAAGATCTTTTTTATGTGCACATTTAGAAATGTAAAGGAATAGATCTTTCGAAGTGTATAGACAAGTTTTCTTCCTTTCGTGTTTCCTTATATTTCATTTAGCAATTTATTAGAAGCGATTTAGTAAATTGAAGGCAGAATACGCTATTTTCAAAATCTGAAAGGAAATATATAACGAATTTTTTTTTAAATTTTATTTTTGGTCAATTTTTAAATAATCTAATGTTTACAAGTGGTACATACTTTCACAAACATGTCGTACGACATGATAATCATGGATGTACCTGTCACTTTCATGGGCCTAGAGGATCTTAGCATTATGAATAGTAGGTCCTTCTTGGCTTTATATGTTAGTGGAAGCCAATTCATTTTGTAAATTTCTTCTGTAATCGTCAAGCTCTGTTTAAAGTTATAAATTTATTTTTAAGCATATAAAATGATTTACATATTAAAAATTGGTCTACATTTCAAATTGTGAATAAGTAATACCTTTTCTGATAGTTTCTCTCCACAGAAACAGTATACGAATATTTGAAGAAGAAAACTACTTTGAACAGGTACTATTACCCAGGAATTTCCATTATCCAAACTGAACCTTGATAAGTGATATAAAGCAATGCACACGTCTATCATAGATGTAAAAAATTGAGTGACAATCGCTACTCCAAACAACTTGTTAAATTTTTCTCCAAGTCTGCAAATCAGGGTTTTCTTGATAAAAATTCAGAATTTATGCCACGAGTGTCTCTCTTAAGGGTGTAGTCTAGTTCGTAGGCTAAAAAATTGGCTGTTTTCGGGAATTTTTTGTGAGCAAACTATAAAAGATATGCACATAAAAATTGTTAGGTATGATAAATAAAATCTTTAAACGCACAAAAAAATTTTTTTTATTCACTTTCTCGAATTTTGTTTTTCAAAATCCGCAGTTGAACGTAACGCCATAATTTGGAGGCAGCTCGGCTCCCACACGATATCTCGACAACGACTTATCGGAAAAAAAAACCCAAAGATTTTTAGATTTGGTATGACAGTGGCTGCAAAATGACCTACAGATATTAATTTGTGACTAATTTTGTCAATTTTACTTAACAAAAGTAGAAAAAATTGAAAAAAGTGGGTTTTTTAGCAGTTTTTTGAGATGAAAATACAGTAAAAAATCAAAATTTCAACACGATAATAGGTCATATTGTGAGTACTTATGTGTAGAATATATGGTAATGGATCGACGTACTGGTTCCGGAGAAATCGTGTGGGTCTTTCGAAAAAACGTTGTTTTGAGAAAAACGCGTTTAAAATTTTTTTTAACATGTTCGCGCGATCAGATAGTAACGTTTTGGTTGAAAAAAATACACTTATACTGCTCGGATCTTCATAAAACTATAATACAATATTCTTAGATACATATACATTTGGAAAATCTAAAAAAAATCGATTTTTCGAAAGTGATCAACTAGTCTACACCGTTAAATTATCAATTTCAGTTTTTTTTAACTTTTCTTCTATCAAACATCATTTAAGGGGTTATTCTACTTTATACGCTAAAAAAAGAGCTGTTTTTCAACATTTTTTATAAGTATGTCATAAAAGATATGGATATAAATATTTTTAGGTATGATAAAACATGACTTCAAATACGTAAAAAAAATTTTTTTCTATTTATTTTATTGCGTTATTATTGTTTTGAACGCGTTTTTCTTAAAACAGCGTTTTTAAAACGGTACCAAGGATTGTATGAAAACTATTAGACCGATCCTTATGAAATGTATACTATACATTCTATACATATTGAACTAGGTCTGTAACCACTAATATATTAAAATATGACATTTTTACTAATTGTTTAAACAAAAAAACACTGAAAAAAATGAATTTTTTTTCTTTTTTCGATTTTTGTCCGCCATTTTGTTATTTTTTTCATAAATATTAATTATTAGAGGTTCCAGACCTAGTATTTGTCATACTGAATCTAATCGATTTTGATTTTTTTTTAAGCTAGCCGTTACCAAGTTTTCCCTGGTAACGTTTACCCTTTTAATTTTGAGATGCCCACGCACGGCCATTATTTTCAATATAAACACAGAATAAAGTTCATAAAAAAAAATTTTTACGTAGTTTAAGACATAATCTATCATACCTAAAAATATCTTCATGATATTCTCAAAATAAAATGTTCAAAAATAGCTCTTTTTTTTAGCGTATAAAGTAGAATAACCCCTTAAGGGGTTAGTACCAAAGTTTTCACCTTTTTTTTAAGAATTTTTTTATCATATTAAAATTTATATTACAGATCCTAACTTTTCACACATGATTATAGATATAAAAAACTATTACAAAAATTTGTTTTTTTTAATAATAAATCTGGGTAGAATGGCTGCCGGAAGTTACCCATTTTAAGAACCAACGTGCATGATTCAGAAAAAACTATTGGAC
Organism: Synergus japonicus; assembly: GCA_900474275.1. NCBI lineage: Eukaryota > Metazoa > Arthropoda > Insecta > Hymenoptera > Cynipidae > Synergus > Synergus japonicus. The sequence goes on from UCOH01006076.1 coordinate 4,049, forward strand.
CGATCGGGCTGAAATTTGGATATGTTATTCTACACATAGGTCGCTATCGCGTGAACCGAAATAATTTAAATCCGAAAAAAAATAAATACAAAATGGCCGACTTAAAAATTTTTCACCTTTTTTTAACCATAAATTGTTTAAGAACAAGGGTTAAATATTAATCAGTAATTACGATTTTAGTTCATGCCATATTGACATATGTGTAGAATAACATCCAAATTTCAGCTCGATCGGTACAATGGTTTTTTCTGAATCATGCACGCCCGGTCGAAAAACGTTATTTTGAGAACAACGTGTTTAGTTTTTGATCTAAAATACAGGGTGATCCATTTTAATCTATAATTATCTTCTAAAATACTGTATTTACGAGAGAATGGTTTAGACAAAAGTTTACCAGGATCGAGAGGGCCATTTAACTGTATCATCAATTTTGACCTTGAGTTCAATTTTCAAGGTCATTTGCTTCAAACGCGCGCCAAATGCACGGTCGGCGCGTTCAAGATGCTTACGTTGTTTAGCGTTTTTCGATCTGTTCTCAATATTTATAATCAAAATAACGATTAAACCGACAATTCTACATATATTTATTATAAGAATTTGCACTTTTTAAAAAATAAATTTTTCAAAAATGTACTTTGGTACTAACCCCTTAATACCAAATTTTAGTGGCAAAATGAACGAATTTCTAGAGAAAATGGATATTGGTAGGAAATTGGGAAAAATACAATAAAACAGGCTTACAAGTAGATACGAATATGATGAATCACACACTGTTTGATAATCTTTGACTCATATTGGTAGACAACAGATTCAGAATCATTTGCTCCGCGTAATTTAGGAAGCAATTGTAAACGGTAAGCAATGATTTCTATTTGAGCACAAATCTGCAGCGTGAGTATCAATGCTAAGGTTTCAACGGTAGTTGTTTGAAAACCTGATACTGTCAAAAAGAATCCTTGGCTTAAATATGTTAACAAAAATGCATTATTGGAATTAAGACTATAAGGCGTCCATATTTTTATAGGAAGTAACTTTTTGTGTCTTTGCGTCAATGGAGCAAAACCAATCGTTATAACAGTAAGAATCAACATACTCAGGAACATATTAAAAGTCAACCTGTACAAATATTTTGCATTAATTGTTATAGCCACGCGAACATAAAGTAACAGAAATATTTAATTAATCTACAAAAAAATTTTTACAGATAAGTTGAAAGATTGAAAAAATTAAATATACCTGCACATTTCTGAATATTTTTTCAATATTTCCGCTTCTTGACAATCCCGTGCTTGGCAAAGTTCATTTTCAAGGAGATTTTTTACCTTAAGGATTATTTCACGCCGTAAGAGAATGTTGATCATTTTAATCAAAAGACATAAACCAGCCCCAAAGTATAGCATATTTAATGTGTAATTGTCCATGTCTTCAGGCCCTTGTAGAAGAGTCATTAAAAAGGAAAAGACGTTACAAAAGTAAAGCGTAAAGATGGTGGTAGAATAGGCACCGTAAATCCAAATTTTTCTTCGTGAATTCCAAGATTTTGGTCTCCACGACCCAAATATTCTTAATATCGTGAATGAAAATTGTCCCGGATAGAACTGAAGATCATCCTTCTCATGTGTGTAATCCTAGTGTAAAATCAAAAAATTTATTTTATTTCTTAGGATCAATATTCTTGTCAATCAGGTGCCTAGTCAGAAATCGTGTATCTTTCTTCAACACTTGGAAATCAAAGAAAAACAAAGGGGAAAACTGCCCCTTACTTGTCCTTTGTTTTCCAAGCGTTGAAGTAAGATACACGATTTCTGGCTACGCGCCTGCTGCCAATCCGGTAAGAAGGATTGTATTGAAAGGCATAGAATGACATTGGACTTTTAATGCCATCCGCAGGAAAGTGGAGACATTAAACTGACTTTTTTTAGTGCAGTTGAAAACAAATGCAAAGTTGACAAGTTAAGGAAGAACATGCGCCAGGTAAAATTCAAGATACTTAAGCACTCAAAAATCTATTTTTATTAAAGAATGAACCTTAATTGTCTCGGCAAAAATAAAAAATTGGTATCTACTCGGGTTCAATTTTTTATAAATTATCTTTGAACCTGAAAAAATCAAATGTAAACAAATAAAACGAATAATATTAACGAAACGTGGCAATGTTGCAACCTGCTGTTTCTTTGGAGCAGAAGATAAAGCGGATATAGCAAACGATTTTTAAATATTCAGAAATACTACAGCTGACTACTATGAAGTCCACATGCTGACTAACTTCCGCAACGTTGCCACTATAACAAGGTAGGGGTAGTGGGTAGGAGACTGTCGAGAGTGAGTCGAAAAGTGTTTGAGTAGGTAAAAACTGACTCCGGCTGTCCGGAATCGAACCCTTGGCCGCCTGCTCGAAGCCCAATACGCTACCACTGCGCCACGGAGTCTGGATACTAGGACGGTTGTGGCCAACCGTATTCTAGTCCCAGCGTGACGTCACTCGTCGATCAGTCTAAGGAGTGAAAGGGGAATTGTATGACGTGTATCCGCACCACGTCACACTTGGAAGTGGGGGAAGGGAGGCATCTCAGTTACGTCCCATGTAACACCACGTTTCTTTGCATTTTTTTCTAATTTTCTAATTTATAAAATAACTAATAACATTAGGCTTTCGGGCAAGAAACATAAATAATTGTTAATAAGAAGCAAAATCTATATCAAAACAACGATTTCCGTATTAAATAATATTGATAGAAGTCTTTTATAATAATTGGAATCATAACCTTTTTAAATTTTGTTTTGTAAATTATTCAATGATTTTATATTTAATTTATCAAATTTTGTGGAAATTGGACTTATATTAAACTAAAGAATTTTTTGATGCTACTTTTGTATTAAGTATATCAGTCTATTTATGAAATTTTTTACAAACGCTCACATGATTCAAAAGTTGCGCATGTTCCTCCTTAATTCCATTTAATGCTTTTCGACAACCTTCGTAGGTAAGTACCAAATAATGTCTTTCACGAAACAAAACATCGAATGACCAAGCTGGAAGTAAAGAGATAGAAAGATGTAGAAATTGGGAGATAGAAAGAGATTGAACTGTTCTATATCTTTCAACTACCCATTTTGCATACCCAAAACAAGTGTTTTCATATCCTGGGATTTTTCGGCCCCCACTATACGACCCACGAGCTCATGCTATGTTTCTCTATCAATAGGTTCGTGACTATTGCTAGAGCGAGAAAGCATAAGCTGCTTGTGGGTCGTGTGGTGGGGACCGAAAAATCCCACGATCTGGAGACACTGCCAAAAACACTATCTCTTTCTATCCAACATTGTATCCCTATGTCCGGTGATTCCTATCAATTTCTATCTCTCAACCTATCTGTTAATATCTATCTCTTTCTATCGTTCAGTCTATCTCTATTTCTAGTAACATCTAGGATTAAAGATAGAGATCTTTCTATCTTTTAGTCTATTTATAGGCATACAAATTTTATTCTTATCGTAGGGATCCAACATAGTCAATTTTCACCATCGAGTTTCCTCTCTTACGTTTTGTATACTCAACATCTTAAAATCAATTATCCTTGACATCTCATATTTTATATACTTCGTGTTCGTTAGCGAATCACCTTTTATCCCCACTCTTCATACTTCAAGTTGTCAGATCTGTCCGGTCACTTGGTGACAGTTCGTAGCTCGTGCAAGACGCGTTTCTAGACTGTGCGTGTAAACTTTCGTTTTTAATAAAGTACGAGTTGAGAAATCTTGTATATTTTAATATCTGTCGTAACGCAGATTAACCCTTTCCTCACCTAAATTAAAGGCGGTTATTTTACCTCACCGTCATCGTTACACTATGTATCCCTAATTTTATCTCCCTTGCTAGATATAAGGAACAATATAAGGTCACGCCTCAAATATGCTCTCAATTAATTACAAATAACTACTTGTTTAAAATGAAATTATTGATCCGAAATGATATAAACAAGGATGAATTTGAATAGAAAAGAGTTAAATTGAAACAGAGAAGAAGTAATACAAAAGGATAGGACGAGGATGGGGAAGAAGAAGAACGGAAGATATGAACGGTTGAAAGTAAAAACTGGATAAATAAATTTCGTTTTTTAAAGTGGGATAAAAATTTGAGAGTAAAAATAAGACAAAATGAATTCTCAGAGCAAAAGCGAAACAAAATTGTTTTACTGCAAGAACGGAATATAACCTCCTGCCGAGTAAAAATGGAGTATAAAAAAATTCTCCAAGCAAAAACGGGATATGTGAGTACACGAATCGAGGGACGGTATACCGTATACCCATATACCTCACATATCCCGTTTTTGCTCGGAGAATTTGTTTATATTCCATTTTTACTCGGCACAAGGTTATATTCCGTTCTTGCAGTAAAACAATTTTGTTTCGTTTTTGCTCTGAGAATTCATTTTGTCCCATTTTTACTCTTAAGAATTTTTATCCCACTTTTAAAAATGCAATTTTTTTATCCACTTTTTACTTTCAGCCATTCATATTTAAATGGACAGAAAAGTGAGGTTAAAAGAGATAGGAGCGAATTTTGATGGATAAGAAGATAGAAAGGAATAGCCGAGAATAGCAGAAATAGACAGGAATAAAGAAGTGGGGATTGAAAGATATAAGAGTGAATTGCGATATACGGTGATTGATAAAGAAATAGAAAGAGGTAGATGGGGATGAACAAAAGATAGGAAGAATTAGAGAAGTGGGTATTGATAGACAGGGATGGATAAAAGATAGAAATAGATAGAGAAGAGAGGACTGAAAGAGATACGAGCAATTTTACTTCAGAGGCAGATAGATAGAAATAGAATGAAATAAGTGAGAGATAGATCGGGGAAGAAAAATGCGGATTGAAAGAGATAGGCGTGGATGTGAAATAAAATAGAGATAGGCAAAGAGATAGACGGGTATAAGTAAGAGATAGAAAGGGAAAACAATCTTTACTTCTTTCTATCTTACAGACAGATGGAGATAGAAACGAATAAGATTTCTATCTCTTTACTTCCAGCAGGGAGGTTAATGCCATTTAATGGTTTCCTATGTCCTTCACAGTTGAATGTCAAATAATGCCTTTTGCGAAACAAAATATTCAATGAGCCAACGACATTTAATACTTTTCGGCAAAATCGGAATTGATTCTCATAGCACAGCTTTTACAGAAATTGTCTAAAAGAACTATTTCTTAAAATCGTGAGGATTGCAATTATAATGTATTTAAAAACTAAAAATGAAAAATAGTCTTTTAAGATCAATGGGAAATATAAAAAAGAAAAAGTATATACCATCTTTATTCGCTGAAAGATGCCTGACGACTGCAAAGATTCTCTTTTATTAGAAATTGTATTTCTCCATTTCTTTATTATTTATCCATACTTTACTTATAAATAATTCTTGAAGTTTTTCTCAAGGGAATCTACTGCATGAAACTCTTTTAAATTATAAATCGATTTGTGCATATTGAAGCACATATTGTCGTACAATGTTGCAGAAATTTCTTTTATCCGTGGAAAAAGTTAGAACATTTTCTATAGTCACATTTTACTAATAAATAATTCTAGATGTCTTTCCTAAGGGAATCTATTGCATGACACTGGCTTTCAAATTATGAATCGATTGTATGCAAATTGAAGCACGTAATGTTATACAAAATGTATAAAGCGGAAATTCTTTTTCATTTGTACCACATCGACAATTTGCATAATTATAGTTCATTGAGAAGCGCAGAAACTGTACTAGTATTTTTTCCTTACACGTGATATACTTTATTTAAAAAATAGTTATATGATACGCCTTTTTTGCGCAGAAGCGCTTCATATCCATCGTCATGTTTCCTAGGCTGAACATAAACATAACTGTCACACGAGGTTAACCACAGTCCTGAGTTTCCTACAAGAAGCATTGATTCGCATTCACGAGATTTTTTCTAGAATTCTGCTTTTCGAAAATCTCGTATAGTTACCAAATGTTTGCTAAACATAATAAAAAACTTTTTCTATATGTATATGCAAAATGCTAGCAGTGTAAAGATGTCTTCCTGCCATTTGCGTTTTTATACAATGAGAAAAGAGTTTGTCTTGACCAAAAAAAAATTTGTTGTTATTTGTTCAACCATACTGTTTTGTTGAGCTAAAAACATTTTTTGTTGAGTCATTTGGTTGTCCTAACAAAACTATTTTGTTAACATAAGGCATATCAAATTTAATGTACTGTTATACTACATTTTTAAATTATTTTTACATTATTTATACTTAAATTATACATATTTATATTATCGCATGCTTTTTACGCTATGAAAAATCGGAAAGAAATTTTTCGACGACCGGGATTTGAACTACCTAAATACTTATATCGAACGCCACTTAAACCACAAGGCTAACATCGCACATGGTCCATATGGAATATTTTACAAAAATTCAAGCAAATTATCGCATAAGCCAGGGCTGACCGACACGCATCGTCGTCGTATATATAGTTGGTCTAACTAGATATTGTGTTGGCTCAAAAAAACTTTTTTTAGGTCAACAAAACAGACTCAGCAAAAAAATTTTGTGTTACCTACAAAATAATTTTGTGTTAGGAATCCACATTTTGCTGAGGCAACAGAAAATGTTCAAAAAAACGTTTTTGTTGTGATTGCAAAATTTTTTTTTATTATTTTATACAACCATTAATTCTGATGTATTCTCTAGCTAATTCTAAACAATGCTTGTCAGCATTTTGGAAAAATTCTAATAATTTTCGATTTTTTTTCTCAAAAATGAAGCACTTTACAAAAAAATTACAAAGAACAAAAAGTGCTTAGAATTGAACAAGGAATACTCGTGAATTTTCTCAAAGCGATTCGAGTGATTTTTTCAATTTATAAAAAATTAGCAATTAGCAAAACCAAAAAATTACTCGAATCGTTTTGGAAAAATTCGGGTGTATTCTTTGGCTAATTCTAAGCACTTTTTGTTTTTTGTAATTTTTTATAAAGTACTTTGTTTCTGAGAAAAAAATTCATGAATTTTCGGACAAAAATTTTGCAATTCGGGCGCCATTTTGAAGTTTCTAATTGTTCAAAATGACTTCACAATCTCATATTCTTTAAATTCAGAAATCGCGTCCACGATCTACACCGGTTTCAAGATGATTCCAAGCCTGTAAATCTTTTAAAACTCGATTTTTGTTTCAAACTGTATTTTTCGAACAAAAAAAAAATTATTTTTCGATAATTTGAGTGATACCGCCAGAAAAAGCTGGACGTTAATGGGTTAATTAGTATTTACAAAAAAAATATTTTGACATTGTACAAGGCCTCCAATTCATTTGGTACGTTCCTGGATTGTAAAAAGACAAGATGACCCACCGTAGCAACTTCTCTCTCTCTGACGCATTATTACGCGCTTTCCTACAGCCTCTAGAAGTCCATTTCTAGATGTCAATGCATTACACCGTCACACTCACACATAGTTTTAAATTAGATATGTATCTTATGGGGGAATAAACTTCTGTTACTTTGTTTAAGGGGTTAGTACCAAAGTTTTCACCTTTTTTTAAAGAATTTTTTATTAAATTAAAATTTATATTACGGATCCAAACTTTTCACACATGATTATAGATATAAAACACTATGACAAATTTGTTTTTTTTTTAATAATAAATCTGGCTGATAAGGCTGCCGGAAGTTACCCATTTTAAAAACTGGCGTGCATGATTCAGAAAAAACTATTGGACCGATCGGGCTGAAATTTGAATATGTTACTCTACACATACATTGGGAAAAATATTGAGTTGATTCAGCTCTGAATCAAAGGTTACTCAGCCTGACAGATGCAAGTCAAGTTTTCACTGCTGTTTCAGCTTGAGGCCAAGGTAGTTTCTACGTAGAGATACCGAGCTAAAGAAGTGTCTGCAGATCGTGGGATTTTCGGCCCCACTCCATACGACCCATTAATCAAGAATTATGATTTTGGTTCATGCCATAACGACATACATGTAGAATAACATATGCAAATTTCAGCCCGATCGGTACAATAGTTTTTTCTGAATCATGCACGTCAGGTCGGAAAACGTTATTTTGAGAACAACGTGTTTAGTTTTTGATCTAAAATACAGGGTGATCCATTTTAATCTATAATTATCTTCTAAAATACTTTATTTACTAAAAAATGGTTTAGACAAAAATTGATCAGAATCGAGAAACGAATAAACAACTAGAGTTTGTTTGTGAAGAAACTACTGCGTTTAAAATAATTAAGAAATTAGACGAAATTTATTTGAAAGAGTCTAAAGCGTTGCAAATAGTGTGTCGAAACAAGTTGAAAAAACTGAAATTGGAAAAATATAGTGAATCAGCAACCTTTTTCAGTGAGTTTGAAAAATCGATCAATGAATTAAGAAGTGCTGGTGCTAAAATAACTGAAAAAGAAAAGCTAAATTACATGCTGAACACGTTGCCGAGTCAATATTGGCGATTTAATAGACACGTTAAAGGAAGAGGATCAAACAGCAACATACGTAAAAAATAAAATCCAAATTGCTGAAATGAAGAATAATGAGATTGGAGAAACGAGAACAAATATATGTATATGCAGCAAAAAGGGATCAAAAAGGCAGCTGTTTTAAATGTGTCAAAACTTGACATTTCGCACGAGAGTGCCAAGATGGTGGTCAAGCAAGATACAACTCTGCAACATGGCGAGGCTCAACACGTGGTAGAATTCGAGGCAGAGGCGGAAGAGGAAACTACGTCAGAGGAAGAAGTAATTCTTATCATCAAGGATCAAACGCTAACGAGCAAAGCAGCGCATGGTTAGTGACAGCACACGCAGCGCACAGCAACTAAGATCAAGTAAGGTCAGGTAATGAAATCCAATGGTTATTAGATAGCGGATGTACTGATCATATAATTAATAAGGATAATTACTTTGAGAAATGTATCATTCTTAAAGAGCCAGTAAACATTTATTTAGGAGATAATAGATATATAAAAGCAACGAAAATTGGTAACGTCATAAGTTACTTTGACGCATTTGGTGAACGAAATAAGGTAAATATGAGTAATGTTTTTTATGCTAAAAAATGAATAATAATTTAATTAACTTTGGAAAATTAACAGATAAAAATACGATAGTTTCAAAAGGAAACATTGCAAAAATCATTGATTAAAATAAGAAAGTAATAGCAATTGCTTATAAAAAAAACAAGTGTATAAAATGAACAGTAAACTAAAATTAGAAGAAACTTGTGTAAATAGTGCCAAACGAAAAATGATTTTAAAAAAAAGTCGCATAAAATTTTAGGTCACGTAAACTTTATTTATCTAAATACATTATGTACATAACAGTTTGTAACGAGGATAGGTTCCTTCTTACTTAAATATACTTAAATTAATAGTGCTAGAGAGAATGAATCTCTTCCTTGTAAAATGTTGATTAATGAAATAGAAAACTTATGCCTTCTTATAGGCTAAGAACCTGTAAAACGTAATGGTCGTTCGAATGTTTTTCGAGGGAGGCAAATAACTACGCCAAGAATTAACAATAACAATAAGGAAGCATTTATTCAATCACAATATTAAATAATCATGAGATGAGAGAATTATCTCCGTCTATGCGCGGAATGACTCGATACAATTCTAAGATAAGTGATTTGTTAAAAGACTCAATATAAACTAATTAGTTCATCGCGCAAAGAACGAACAAAATTCTCAATAAGCAAATAAATTTACAAGTTTCTCAAGTTAGCAAATATGCCTTTCATTGGCTAATGATTTCAAAGTATAAACTCGGTTACACCGGTCAAATACAAAGGTTTAAACGAATCGAATTGTTCATCAGAGATAATGTGCTACGCGTAATGACATGAATAAAACAGAGCTCTCTCGCAGCCCTATCTGAGTTCAGGGGGACGATTATGTAACTTTTCATGCTCACTCTCACGTTCACTTTCACGTTCACTTTTTGGTTTTCCATTTTTTGATTTTCACTTTTTTCAAATCCACGTGAATGTCAATTTTGACGTTTTAACCGTCAATAAGTTCCCGTATTTATTTCTTAAATATGGAGGAATATTTTCTAATTTTATAATTAGAACGCGAGAATGAAGAGTCAAAAAGGGCATTTAAAAGGGCTCGTAGGCATTTAAGGGATACCCATAATGCTTTTGATACACCAGAATGAGAGTTTCGAAAAATTTACAGATAAGCTATTAAAACACGAAAAATTTAACATTTATCCTTTCCAAGTACACTGTTAAAAATGTTTTGAAATTTTAAACACTTTCATACACAAAATTTCGTATAACCATAGACGTTACATCTGCCCGAGATGTGGCGAACTCTAGCGTTTGGCGGGAGTACTGACGGAATTCGAAATGAACGTCCTTCCTTCCTTCTAGTTAAATTCCATTATCCTTAAATCGTCCTTATTTTCGTCAGTTTACAAAATCGCTCGAGGTGTACATAAAAGAAAAATAACAATCGAAGACAATTAGATCGAGTTATAAATTTCGAGAGTGCTCCGAAAGTTCGTGGTTTGGCTCTCTTTCTGGTCGCTAATATTCATAACCACGCGAGTCAAAATAACTATTGTCTCCGGTGCCAGCTAATTATATCTTTTGACGTTACAGATAAAATCTGCAACGTCACAGTTTCCTTAATAAGGAAACTGATTTGAACCTTCCCCCTTGTGAAGCTTGGGAAGAAAAGGTATACGAGGGACAAATGGATATGAGTAATGAAAAAAAATCTTTGAACAAAGAATCTGAAAATGAGGTAACATTTTCTACAATTTTAAAAAATTATTTTATACTAGTAACATTTACGAGATAAATTATTCATTAAAAAATACATTCTGTACTTACGGCCAAGAGTGGGGACATTTTGTAGTGGGGATAACTGCTGTTTAGCCCATATCGAGGTGCTGCCCTCTTCATCATTTTATTGCTACCCTTTGTTTCCATGGTAACCGCGTCAAATCGCGTTATCGCATGCATGAATGAGTCACCACCAGTGGTGAGGGCAAAGATATTTTGGCGAGAGCTCAGCGATTATCAGCGAGCCTATATAGCTATATTGTCATGTCAGCATGACATTAATTAACTAATTATTAATTAACTAATTATTAATTAACTATTAATTAATTGTTCGGCTATTACGTAATTAATCATTATCATAATCACCATTGACAACATGTAACCATCACATCATAAGCCATAGTTATAATTATAAACACTAAGTTCATTTACATTTATGTCAATGACCCTTACGACCCGAGCCACCTGCAACACTAATAAATCTCTAAATCTACAAGAGGACATCGACTGTCATACCCAAACTCACGCCTTCAAAGGAACACTATAAACTCTACCTGTATAGGAGACACCCACAAGAATCATACACACTCTCAACCACTCAACGCATCTGTGAGAGGTCTAGAAACCACCCTCGCTAGTGCAACTGACCAAAAAAACGGATGGACACCTGCAGAGTATCCGTGTGCACTAACATTAGT
>UCOH01006077.1:0-163487 GCA_900474275.1 Synergus japonicus
TATATATATATTATAAATATATAGGTATATATAAATATATATAATATATATATATATATTTGATACACTCTTGTATTTTACACGGATATCGCTGACGAATTAGCTTCGTGACTAGAATTTCGTCAAATAAGCTGTAAAGATAGAATCCAAAATCATGTAAATTATTTTTTTCAATATAAATAACGTTAACGCCAAATATTGGCTAACCAAGTACACATTGTTTTTTAGATATCAATTGGGCATCTTTTTCCAAGTTCAGAACGAGAACTTTAAATTTGGAAAATTGTTTACTAAAATATTTAAACAGTGTATTCAGTTCATTGGCGAAGAAATACGAAGACATAATACGAAAAGCTATTCATTAATTTGATCTTCTTTGTTTAAGCTGCTAACTAGGCATTTTTACAATACTAAAGTTCAAACTGATTTTGACGAATGTACATCATCTAAAAATGGTTAGTTAGCTAAATGAAATCTGTGAATAGATAGCAAATTTATCATTAAGAGCATTTTTCAGTGCGCATTTTTAGAATTGTCTCTTTTCTTCGAAACTTTTATTTATAGTGAATTTGCATTTGCTACCTGATAATCAATTAAGGAAAGGCAAAGTGGAAAACGCACATTTACATTAAATCGGAATTGAGCGACGAGGAATTTTGTTCAACGATCTTAGTTACGTTTTTTGCTACATTACGCTACGTTAGTGTCACGCAGTTTAATATAAAATGTGTACAATTTCAATTCCCTCGATGGTGACTATTGAAAATGCATTATTGTACATAGAGGAGCACACGACACTTTCACTAAATATCCCATAGATTTAATGCACATCGACGATCTACGACTTAACAATGGTACGATGGTACCTCTAGTCTTGTCAAAGTCGAAACTTTTATTAATAGGAATTTGCAAAAAATTTGCCGAGAAAAGTTTCATTGATTTTATCTCTGCTTTTAATAATTTTAGTTTTTTAATTTACGGTTCACGGATTCTATGATTTCAATGTTTTCAGTGAAATTTATATTTTATTTCAACTTGATTCTTTTTCCTCATGAAATTTTTCGCTAAATCTAAGGATTGTAGTTTTATTATCGAGATGATAAGGACTTTGTAAATTAATCTTAAATCTGCGGAGATCGCAGACGAAACGTGGAATAAATTTGTTCTTTACTTAATATTTTCAAAACAAAGTTATTGAAACAAATGAAATATGAAACCCGAAATGAAGAAGATCGACATACTTTTGTTTTAATCTGCTTAGCCATTTTGATTTCAAGTCAAGGTCTGATCACATTGCTTTTAAATTTCGTGAAACATGTTTCTTTATTTAATTGCATTTGTGGCTGCTTTGCTTACTATTTTTGGACTCCCATCTGCGCGGAAATCGTGAGTTATTAATTTATTCTACAAAAACGAAAATTCTTTTCTTTTTCATTGGATATTTTCAATTTTGACTTTATATAATCATAAATGATTTCTTATTTTTTACTCTAAATTTAGGTAGTAAATATTGTAATGCCTTGCAATTCAAAAAAGTAAAATAAATTTTGAAAAATTTCATTACTTTGAACAATCGTATAGGCTCCGCGATTTTTCAAACTCTGGATATAATCAGTTGCTGGAACACCTATTGCCTGCATTTAGAACACTCTTTCCTCTGCCAAATGAAGAATTTCCTGTTGACCAAGAAATTCCTGCATATGATGGAGGGGAGGAACAGTTTGTAAAATCGGATATCCTGACTGAAGAGGAAACTGATGAAGCACAAGATGTTTCAAACTCAATAGATGAAGAGTCAGATATGAAGAAAAAATCTAGTGAAAGTTTGATTTTCGACTACAAAGTTAGAAGATATGATTCTAATTCTGGTAATTGATCATTTCTGAATTAATTGAGAAAAAATGATAAATCCACTAAGCAAATTTCAAAATAATTTTTAAATTCAATATTCATATGCCAATAAATATTGAAAAGCATTTTTTTGCAGAAGCTGAAGGGGCAAGATGGCATTTTCAATCAAATACATTGGAAGCTGAAATGGTTCCACAAGATATGTGGAATATTTTGAACAAAGTACCATTCCCCAATTCTGAACGAAGACATGCTGATTGTTTGTTTGAGGCAATTTGTCAAGAATCTATGAAAGTGAGCAATGAACTTCAAGAAGATGATGGCCAGAAAGATAACTTTAAGAAGACGAAGATGTAAGGGTTTTTTCTAAAACATTTAAATATTGCTACCTAAATTAATTTTATTAAGAGAAACTTGATATTTTAAAAAGTTATTTTATTTAAACTAAATGTGTGTGTTTTTTTTTTAAATCAGAATCGGTGAAGCTACATATGATAAAATGTATGAGCAAGAGAACAGAAAAGTTATTCATAAAGAAAGAAATAGCAATCACCGCAAATAAACCATTAATAATTTTAAAACCGGATATCCTAACAGAATCAGGAAATAAAAAAATCCAGCACACTAAATTTTAATAAGCACAGTCTCAAATGTAAAAAAAATCTAATAAATCCATCAAAACTTTTCGGATGTTTTTCTGTGTTAATAAAAAATTGTAAGTTCCAATTTCAGACTCATTATAGACGTTTATAAATTTATTTTATTCTTCTAGAATATATAGCATTCAGAATTTTTTTTAGAATAGGTAAATATAAAAACAATTTACGTAACTCATAAAGTTTAATTTACCTGGAAAATAGAATGTAGTTTGTATTTTTCTATTTGAAAGCTCCCGCCAAATTCTTATTGGCTATCAAAATAGACTCCGCCCATGCGTACTGCGCAGGCTTGAAGGTACCACGTGACTTTTGAGAGGAGGTTATGTTTGACAATTGAGAGCAGTATCAAAGCAGACAACAGTTGTTTTCGATCGTGTCTACTGGTGTCGGTGTTTATGAAAAACACGTGACTTTTACAAAGATTTACCATGGTTTTATGTAAATATTTTCAACAAGGAAACTGCCGCTTTGGGCAGTATTGCAGATACGAGCACTTAAACACACCTGGTAAGTGTAACACTTCAAGAAAAAAATGGTGCTCTTTTTAAATTGCATTGAATAATTTTAAGTTTTTAAAAATATTTTGCAGCTCTAAATGCGAATAGAAATAACAGGACATACGACGGGAAAAACATAGCGTAAGTACACATACAAATTTTTGTTGAATATTAAAATACATTAATTGTATTCATATCTACTGTGGTAAGATATCTTAACGCAAATTATCAAAACAGTTTAGTCGTTGCCGAAGATGTTCTGGCTGCAGAAAGAGGTGGACAATGGCTTTTATCGTGTTTTGGACCTTTCAAGGTACAAGCAAGCATTCCTGGAATGGAAGATCTCTCTCCAGAGGAAGTTCGGTGGGAAATGTATCAAGCAGAGAAAAAAGGGACCGTCGATCAAGTTGTAAGTTTTTTCCATAGTTTGAAAAGATTTCTTTTTTCGATCTATCTTTGGTTTATGTCCCGTACATCTCGGGATTTATTTTTTGTTTGATAAGAACTATTAAGTACTGTTTACTAAATAGAAAAATTTTCATTTTTTATTACAGAAAGTTCAGTTTCAGCAGCTTTGCCAAGATATGAAGGCAAAGCGAGACATGCTCAAAAATCCAACGTCAGAAATTGTCACAATGTTGGTAAGTTAATTTGTCATTTTATTTATAAATAACAATATAATGTTAAATACATCCATTTAAAATTATTTAAAAGAAATTATTGTATATATGTATTTATAGTACGTAACCGAATATTACTTAGGAATTGTTTAATGAATGTCTGCAATTTTTAGGAAAACCTTCAAAAAAGTGGACAAGAAACCGCCTTCGGAGCCTCCGCAACACCACAACCGTCAAAATTTTCTTTCGCATCTCCACAAATAGCTGCCACATCTGCTTCTTCCACTTCCAATTTCTATTCTACTACGGAAAATCCATTTGGTGGTGGTTTCAATTCGACTGGAGGAAATTCCCTCTTCGGAGGAGCTACCACGAGTAATACCGGATCCATATTTGGATCGCAACAAACTTTTGGAACTAGCTCTGTCTTTGGAGCTACTCCCAGTACCAATTCCTTATTTGGTGCAAAGATTGAACCATCACCTCCAGCATTCGGAGCACAAACGATCCAGAATTTCGGAGCGACCCAAACTCCTTCAGTGTTTGGGGGA
Organism: Synergus japonicus; assembly: GCA_900474275.1. Classification (NCBI taxonomy): domain Eukaryota; kingdom Metazoa; phylum Arthropoda; class Insecta; order Hymenoptera; family Cynipidae; genus Synergus; species Synergus japonicus. Next base: position 4,179 of record UCOH01006077.1, read on the forward strand.
GGTGTGACAACTCAAGCAGTTTTTGGACAATCTGCTGCCTTCGGAACTACTCAGAATAATTCCTTAATAAGAACAGGAGCAGCGCAAACATCTACAGTTTTTGGAAGCAATGCCGCAAACTCTTTCGGAGGTTCCGCTGCTCCATCTTTCGGGAACCCTAATGTCTTCGGTAATTCAGGAGGTTCTTCCGTTTTCGGATCAACAACAACTTCGACAGATAAGTCTTCAGTTTTCGGTCAACCTAAAACCACATCAGCTTTTGGAGCCGCTCCAGTTTTCGGTGGAACAAGTAATTTTGGGGGGACTCAGCCTGCATCTGTTTTTGGCGGACAATCAAGCTTTGGAAGCGCTCCAGTGACAACAAGCAGCATCTTTGGAGGCTCGTCTACTAGTACAACAATGTTTGGATCTGCACAAAACGCGGCTGGTTTCGGTACTTCAACTACACAAGCCATTGGAATTTTCGGTGGAAGGACTCAGGCAACTTTTGGACAAACGCCAGTTGTAAGTTCGCCCTTTGTACAAGCTGCTACTGCCGTTAGTTCTCCTTTCGGACAAACAACAACTGCTACTGCAACACCTTTCGGACAAACGACAATCGCTACTGGAACACCTTTCGGACAAACAACGACCGTTACTGGAACACCTTTCGGGCAATCAACAACCGCTGCTGGAATACCTTTTGGACAAACGACAATTACTGCGGCACCTTTCGGTACAACGAGTGGACCGTTTGGAACTGCCACGGCTGCTCCTTTCTCTCAGTCTGCGCCGTTCGGACAAACTATCACTGGAACTGATAGTTCCAACACTTTCGGACAAATCACTTCCGCAACGACTCCTTTTACTTCCGGATTTGGAGTTCCGATTACAGCACCACCACCTTTTGGGGCTCAAATTAATTTCGGAAGCGCTAGTACTTCACCTTTTGCAACGACAACATCGACTGTTACGACTGCCACGAATCCGTTTATGGCTACATCTCAGTCGATTAGTTCACCTTTTGGAACTACAGGACAAAACCAAAATACATTCACTGGTTCAAAATCTGATCCTTTTGGAAAGTCTGCTTTTGGCGGATTTTCTGCAGTTACAGTTGTTGACGATTCTATCTTCACTGCAGAGGGTCTTTTAACTGATGACGAGAAGAGTTGGTATCTACAAGAGAGATTTTCTTTGGGGAAAATTCCGTTAAAACCTCCTACGAAAGAATTGCGATAAAGGTGATTAATAATTTAAAAATTATAGCTATTTATATTTCGTATCGACTACTTTTCAGTTATTCTGAAGATGAATTACTATATTGTTAGCAAATTATAAATATTAATTGATTACTTCGAAGACTGAACTAAGTTGTAAATTTATTTTCTAAAAGAATAATTACTATATTTCATAAAAATGATATATTTTAAGAAAAAAGAAAGAATAATAAATAAAAAAAAAGAGAATAAATTATATTTGTACACAGTTTATTGATTCTTCGATATTACATTTTGAAATCCGTAGTAAACCCAAAGACTGTCCGCTTTTCAGTTCTATAGGTTCAGTCTCATGCTGAAAATTTTGGCAAAAAGGAATTAAATTTGAGGATGTACAAACACAAACCTCTGAAATAGAAATTTCAATCATAAAAATAGATTTTTTAACCAAGGGCCAAAAAACTATTTCGTTGGAAGTTTTTCCTTTTCCTTTTCTTTAGGTTTCGCAGTGAGTCTGGCTTTGGCTTTTTGCCTGGAACAATGGGCATGACTGTAAGCGCGGAGATCGTTGAAGACCCTGTTGCCCAATTTTACGTCGAATTTTCCAGTGTCTCCAGTTTGAATTCCTGGAGGAAATTCGAGTACGCGACACGCGTTTATCCTGGAGGACATCAGAATGTCGTGTTTAGTCACAATTTGTGAACCTTCGCCTTCATCGTTTACGACTTTCTTATAACCGCAGCGCGGTATAGAAGCGTACTCTTTTTCAATTTCCTGCAAGTAACAAAACATTTCATTTTTCTTTGGAAGCTTTTAAGATAAAAATCAAGAATCACGAAATCAAAAAATTTCTGAACTTTCATAAAGACATGTGGTAAATACTATAAGAAAAAATTAAGTTTCGTCAATTTTATGTTTGAGCGAATGTGTTGGCGAAACTAAATTTTTCAATACAGTAACATATGTCCTTAAATAAAAGAACAAATTATTAAAGAATCAGTAAATTGCTTACAACAAAACGATCGATGTCTCGATTTTCATCAATGGCAAGTTTTATCTCTTTAGGCTCGGATGGTCCTGCTCGATAATTTGAGTAAGAAATGTTAACTGCAAGTAAAATATATATTACAATTTATTTCTATTAGTTTAAAGAAAACTATTCAATGATTCTAAAACACTAATTTTATTCAGTAAATTACCTTTTGAATCACGATTGTACTTGTTCTCAGTTCGCTTCAACATTAAATCATGTTCATTATTGAATTCAGCTTGTATTAAATGTGCAATCACTTCATCACTGTCTGTGCCATCAATTTCATATAATTCAGAATCCAGTGGCTCTTTGCATACATCTTTAATTGCTTCTTCACATTTCCGTATTTCTCTATAAATACACAACATAAGTACTTTGTAAGTAAGGTGGATAATCTTATTTACACTTAGAGTTAATGTGCATTAAACTTACTTTTCCTGTAAGCTTTTAGCAAATTCTTCTGACGTTATTTCCACGAAACTAGTAGGGCCTTGAACTGGCTCGATTTTCATCCACGGAGAAGACATTTTATTCCTAAAACCACAATTCGAACTAAATATTGAGGGGTGCTAAAGCTTAGGAGATGGAAAACAAATATTTATGTTACAAAGGTCACAAAATGTTGATTGTATATAAGTATAATTCGACATGAACAGTTTAATTTGAGAAAGAAATGAACACAATCATAGAGTCATTAGCATATCATTTTAGTAAAGGTTTTACTATAAATATAGAAATATAAAATATGTTTTAAATCTAGACACTAAACATTTATTACTGCAATATATCTGTCAATAATTTGATAATAAATCTTGAAACACTTACTGCGATAAAAGCAAAATTGTCGAGATCAATAGAATCTGAATAATCACCACATACAACAACTAGATTATTAATACTATATCACTCACAACCAACAACTTGTACTATATTATAAATTATACTATTCTATAATGTTTTATAAAAATAAACTATATTAAAAGGTCAAAAATTGAAAACTAAGATCTTCGAGGTTAATACGGGAGGTTACTATTTTACTAATGACGCGTTTATGTCTCGCGCATTAACGTGTTGAAACTTGTCAAAAAATTGTACCCGCCTACTTTTTCCGCTGATTGGTTAATGGAATTTCTAATGTTTGCCTAAAATGGAGCCCCGTACTCTACTGCGCATGCGTTGCACTCGGTATCTGATTGGTTGCTATTCGCGCGTAATTTGAAATGCATAATATTTTTAAGCATTTCAAATTGCGCGCGAATGCGCCGCATGCGCAGTAGAGTACGGGCCACTTAACCTAATCTCGCGTAAACTGTCCACTCATTGCTTTGCTTTGTTTTGGTTGTTACGTTGTTTACGCAAAGTACCGCGATCTTTTCTTCATATGGAAATTTTGATTTATAAGAAAAGGACCCAGTACCAGGTGCACCCAAATGGAAATTGGGAAATTTTGAACCCACGCACCCATCAGTGCCTTATACATATTAGTGTCAACTGATGTTGACTGATGTCAAGCCATGATGCTGTACTGCAAGAAGTATTTTTGCATGGTGAATCTCTGAGCACATGTCCTACGTGAAAATATATATTTGTTATTATGGCGTTATTATTACGAAAGAAAAAAACTTGTCTGTCCATAGGCGAAAAATGTCAAATTTTGCAAGAAATTAAAAACGGCGAGTCAAGAGACACGATCTTAAATAAATACAAAATTACTCATCGTTCTTTGCGTAGAATTCTTCAATTCGCCGATGAAGTAACTACAAAATCCAAAGTTTTTGAGTTCAGAAACAAAAAAACAATGAGATCTGCTGAACAAGTTGAATTAGAAGCCATTGTACTCAAATGGTTTATCCAAAAACGTGACTTAAATCAACCAATTTTAGCAATGACGATTCAAGAAAAAGCTCGAGTTTTCAATGAGATGCTAAAGGGACCAGCGTCATTTAAAGTAAGTTGATAATGGAGCAATAATATAACAATAATTTCAACCAGCATGACACAAATTCAGAATTTTGCTTGAAAGAAATATCTATATGTATTTGATTTTTATTTATTAACATTTTAGTATCAACTTTTTTCGTTAGTTTCTGTAACTACTGTAAAAAAAATGCTAGGATGTAAAAGTTTTAATATTTACAATTTGTAAAATTGCAGGCATCAGATGGGTGGCTTTCTAGATTTAAAAAACGCCATGGATTGAGGAAATTTCCATTTTTGCCTTTGAAAGGGGAAATATTGTCCAATGACTCTGCGAAAGAATTTTCTGAATTATTGACTGAAAAAATAACAAGAGAAAATTTGAAATTGGAAAACATATACAATGTTGATGAGTCCGGAATATACTGGAAAAATCTTTTGCACTACACTTCTGTATTAACAAAAAATAATTCAGTCGCAGGATTCAAGGATAGTAAAGATCGCATCACGGCTTTATTTTGTGCTAACGCTAGTGGGTCTCACAAGATCCCTCTCTTAATAATTGGCAAATCAGCAAAACCAAGAGATTTAAAAAATTATATTGCTGGAAAAGCAAAATTACATGAAATCAACTACCTTCCAAAACTTAATGTTTCCTATTCAGCCCAGGAGAATGGATGGATGACTAGTGAAATATTCAAAAAATGGTAAATAAAATAATTTTCGCCATTTGATCTATTCTGTTTATAAATGAAATATTTATTTATGTATACGAATTAAAATATTTGTTTAATTTTGTCAGGTACAAATATGAATTTATACCAAAAGTTCTGGAACACCGAAAAAAAACAGGAAACAGTGGAAAAGTACTTTTGATTCTGGATAATGCTTTGTCACATCCATCTAAAGAAGAATTAAATGCGATTGACGAGAATTTTGAAGTTATATTTTTACTACCAAACGTTTCCGCCCTCATTCAACCAATGAACCAATCACCAATCTCTATCACGAAGAAACTTTATAAAATAAATTTAATGAAAAAATTAGTTAATGAGAAAGATTACGAAAAACTTGAAAGTTTTTTAAAACATCTGAGATTACGTGACTGTTTAGTGATGCTCAGTAAAGGATGGGCCAGTGTGAAGCAGTCCACTTTGAGAAATGCATGGAAAGCATTATTACAAGAAAATAAGGGAATTCAAAAGTGTAAAAACTTAAAATACGATGAAGATTCTTCCAGTTGTGAAATTAATGCATCAGTTGAAAAATCGAATCTTATGTACGAATTTTGTGAACACCTTGTCAAGAGTTTATCAAAAGAGGATGAAGAAAATGAAGGAATGTTGAAAAAGGTGAAATTAAAAATTGAAGAGTGGTTTAATACAGATGAAGGAGATAGCGGCTGTGAAATATTATCAGATGAGCAGATCGTGCAATTCGTCTTGAATAGTCAGCAATATAATTCTGATAAACTTGAAGATCCGAGTATGGTAGTTGACCAAACCGAAGATATCCATGTGGAGAAAATGTCAATTTCGTTGTTGAGCGAAATAGAAGAAGACGAAAATATTGAAGACGAAGCACTTGAAAGTCTTTCCGACCTGGAAAGTCCGAGTATGGTAATTAACCAAATCGAAGATATCCATGAGGAGAAAATACCAATTTCGATGATGAGCGAAATAAACGATGACAAAAATATTGTGGCAAACGAAGCATTTGAAGCCTTTTCCGACCTTGAAAGATCGAGTATGGTGGTTGACCAAAGCGAAGATATCCATGAGGAGAAAATATTAATTTCGGTGAAGAGAGAAATCGATGAAGACGAAAATATTGCAGCTAACGAAGCACTTGAAGGCTTTTTGAAATTTAAAAGGTGGATGATGACACACGTTCAATGTTCCGAATCTCAATTTCTCCACTTCAACGAATGTGAAAATATTTTGAGAATTGCCACTGACAATTATCAAAATATATAAAAGAGTATTTCTTTATTTCCACTTCGAGACTTAAGTATGAACGCTTACTTTAGTAGAAGATACAAATTTTCGTGAAATCTTGTTGAAGATGTAAATCATTCTAAAAGACTGTTACTTAATTATATTTTTTTTACTATTAGAACTTGCTAGATTCCCTTACATGTAATATAGACCCTTCCAAATATATTTATAAAATTGTCTTAATAAATATAATTCAATTAAACCTTGAATTTTGTTTGTTTATTCAATATTTTGAACTTCAATCTTTTCAGCATGATACATATTTTGTAAACAATATTTAAAAATATAACTAATTAGTTGAAAAGAAAAAAACATACAGATATTTTTGTCAGACATATGTACATTTTTTATTATCTTACAAAATTCATAGAGAGGTACTTCAAGATAATATGATAAAAGAGAGTTTTAACTTATAAAGTAAATTTAGTTTATTCCTTGTACGACGTTAATTTATTAATCAATTAAGATTCTATTTCTCCCAGATAGATTTGTTTATCACTGGATCCCGAACAGACTGAAACAAAAACAATTGTTTGATAAATGTAGTAGTAATAATGAACTGAAGTTCCTTGACACAACTAAAAATAAAAAAATAAATATATCCAAAATTGTAAATTACCGATTGGTTCCTTTGGATGGAAATCAATGTCATTAACTGATCCATTATGACCAGGAAGTTTATACAGAATTCTACGGCTAGTAGTATCCCAAATATAATGATATCTGTCAGATGAACCTGCCGAAACTTTACTTCCATCTTGTGCCCATGCGCATCTCAGTAAATTCTACAAAAATAAATTTTATATGTTAATTCTCTCAAATTATTAGTAAAGGATGATTATTAAATACTTTTATTCTGATTTATTTACAAACCTTTTCGAAATTGTGTTGATGGCCAGTGAGAATCTTTACACAACGTTCATATGGCGCAAAAGGCCTAACATCCCAAATTCTTAATGTATTATCCATAGCGTTAGATAAGATATACGATCCATCTGGGCTTAAACTCAATCCTGTGATGGAGTCTGTATGACCTTTCATTTTGTAGAGAACTGCATTTTTCCTCAGATCCCAAACCTTAATATCGTTATCAATTCCTCCGGAGATAACTTGTTCAGCTGTATCGTTAAAGCTAACAGCAGTAACTTGGTAAGTATTGTTTAAGGTAAAGCACTGTCCTCTCTTTCTAGGGTCCCATATGCGAATTGTACTATCATCGCTACCCGAACATAATTGAGTTGGCCCCCTTCGAGCACCAGACACAGAATTGACAAAAGATGTGTGGCCCTTTAGTTTCTTAATCCTAGTCCCTGCAGCAAAGTCCCATAAGCCGAGTGTTGAGTCAGTACTGGCAGTATACAAGTGACTTCCATCCGGGCTAAAATGCATCTCCATCACTGCACCACTATGTCCTGACATTGCTGACACATTTTCACAGTCTCCGTAAACATTCCAGATATCTGTAATGATAAGAAAAATGAAATAATTAAAGCATGAATTTTATCATCGTTAACAGGGATAATTCGAGTTTTTTTCAATGGGTACTTACAAATTTGTCTGTCAAATCCTGTTGATGCTAAATATTGACCCTCAGGATGAAATTCAACGGAAAATACATCTCCTTGATGTCCCTCAAGTAACATAATTGGAGCTGCTAACGAAGAAGTTCTTGGTGGACCCTGAAAACATCATTTTTTATTCATTTCTCAAATTTTGGACCTTTAGAGTTTAGACACTTCTTATAATAATATTACAGTATTCGTAATTCGCCATATATGCCTGAACACATGCTTTTCTCACTCATTTTCGTTTGTTTCCAATTTGCAGGAGTGAGATGTGAATATGAAAAATGTTAAGGCACACATGAGCCACATATATGTTGATTTTAAGGTTATATGTACTTACACTTTGTATGACAGCTTTTTCCCTGCTGCTAAAAACAACTTCAGTTTTTGTCTTTTTAGAAGCCGGTACCAAATCCAGGATTTCATCGCCTTTCCTTTTCTCGAGAATAGGCATTTTGGTTACACAATTACACAAAAGGATACGTTACAAAATTGTCGGCTTTCGCAAAACAGCTAAAAGTAAATTATCCAACGCACTGGGCCACTGGCCACTCCAATTCACTGAAATCACTATTGATCACTGGACTCACTACTAACCCTACTTTGCCTACTGAGAACTGACACTCTGCGCAAAGCCAACAAGCCACGCCCCCATCCAACCACAAAACAAAAGCTTCGTAATCTACAGCGCATATGTCGTACTCGGAAGGTGATTGGTTGCTATTCGCGCGCAGTTTGAAATGCTAAAAAATATTTTTTTAAATTATTTATTATAAATAATGGTGTTTGAACTTATAAAAATGTTTATTAAGTAAATATCTATTAACATTTAATATTTATTAAGTATATATTTATTAAGTAAATAAAATTGTTTTCGATATTTTTTAGTTGTAAATAAAATTCTTTAATTTCAAATTCGCGCTTAATTGACGAGGGATTGATTTGAGAATGGGTAAATAGACTAGAAGAGACGGAATGTAATTGGTTGTTTCTTTCCAACCGCAAAACTGATTGGTTGATGAGTGTAAACGTGTCACTTCCAAACAAGAGCTAACCTCGTACATATTAGTCACTCCGAGATCGGCGTCATCAGGAGAGAGAAGGAGAACGTCAATAGACCGATGGCGATGGTAGGGACGAATAATAATTTGCTGATGTTCTCTGGTGTTGCTCTTGCTCAGCTGTTTACTGGATAACGAACTCACAGCGTACAGCAAGCTTGGCATTTCCATTTTGGCATTTCTTAACCCAAGCTGGTACGGAGTGGATACGGAGTGACTGTCCAAATTTCTGACATAACTGTGCCACGATTTTCTAACGGGAATTTCTTTTTAATATATTTCCTAGTGGTAGTAATTCTCAGAGTGAAAAGCGAGTTATAAAACTTATCTTCAAGATTGCAGAGCTGCTACCATGAGCGAATTAACTCAAGAAGAAGTAAGTATTGAGTACATAATTTTAAAACAGTCACAAGTTTTTTTGTGTTTTCTCATTTTCCTGATTACGAATCACAATTTTTTTTGGAAAGCCGATGCTATTTTTCCTTATCTTGTCGTTCTTGTTCTACTACTTTGTTTGCGGGATATGCACGTAAAAAAACGAAAATAGGAACAAGAGAGTGACAAGGACGAGACATTTCGAATCATGCGTTTCTTTGTTGTGTCACTTAAATATTTATTCCTTGCATGGGAAGAAGTAATGATTCCGATCGAAGGTTTTATAATGAAAATTAATTATATAACTAATTACATTTTTTTCTTTTGTATTTATAATATTACATGTTGGCTGAATAATTTCTAAACAAAAAGTATGTAATATTTTTCTGTCAAATCATCTAGAGGAGTTGGATATATTTTGGAGTGGAATCAATTGAACTTCTGTGACCCTGTGGGACGTAAAACAAATCTGAAAGTGTTTTATTAAAATTCTAATGGTTTGCATTAACTTGGATTCCTTCTTGTTTATTTTTTTAACGTTCCAAAAACGTTTCTCATATACCGTGTGCCCATTGGGTTATCTGCTTCATATGAGTAACTATATCCAAAAATTGTATATAATATTTAAATAACCCAACAAGTTTGAAAGGCGGAAGTATAATTGGTTACAAGTGAAAGAAATCAATGAGCTGAAGGTTCAATGCAATCAATAAAGAACGATAGTATTTTACTCCAAATTTGAAATGTGAATGATGAGACGTCTCTCTATGAGGGACGCCTCATCATTCCATGAGGGATGCCTCATTCGTATTAAAAAGGTTGTGCTTGTGTTGGTCGTTTGACTGATATTTTCAAGCAGAACACTGGTATAAAATTATCTTTCTCATTGATAACTTTTACTTAGCAGTAACTTATCTGTTACTTAAATCTTGAAGGGTTTACTAAACTTTTTGTTTTGCTATCAGATTTATTTCATTGGAAAGCAGTAGAGACCAATTCAATGCCAACAATGCCAATGTTCTTTGTGTGAACTGAGTGCCAAAGTATTTTTATAACAAAGAAATTAGACTTGATTTCCCCGAAGATGCGCACGTCTCTTTATTAAATTATTCGAGATTCAAATACATTTTTTCACTTATTTAATACAATTTTTTCATTTATTTAAATTTTATTGCTAAAAATATTTCCCACATGCAATGCATTCCAATTTTTTTAATTTAGGCTGTTATGATCGAGGACATATTTTTCTTACAGATGAGGCGAAGGCGGTTAGCTCGCTTAACAGGTTTGGCGACGAACAATAGTGCGATGAGCGTTAGCAGTACTTCTGTACCCACTTCTCCAGACACCCCTGGACCTTCGAACATTTCCCCCGGTACTGTAAATTTTGCTCCTGCTGTACAGCAACCTCAGAATCAACAAGTTTCAATGGACGTGGATGAAAACAGTGAAAAACAATCCAACGCTTCCGGCATTGATGTCGATTCAGGAATTGAAAATATGGAGGTGGAGGAATCAGATAGAAAAGAAGCGACGCCTAGATCACGAGTAAGTTGAAAACTCCATTTTAAAATTATTGGATTATATAGTTATGTTAATCTCTAACCCAGATTATCTATTTTCAGACCACGAGTTCTAGTACCGATGTAACAGTGGAACAGATTCACGGAATAATATCCCGTGTGCTCTGCGTTACCTGGAAAGAATCAACAGAAGGGTTTATATTTTTACCCGAAACTGCAAAAAGCGTCCAAGCCCAGAAGCAAATCGATGCATCGGACATTATAAACGAGGCGCTAGTGGAAGTTCTGCATATGTTTTCTGGAGGAGAAGACCCTTTAAAAGAAATCACAATGGATGTTTCCCTAGATCTTGAAGAAAGTCCAAACAGTCAAACAAGTCCACTATTAAGTCCCATCATGAGTTTTCCCGCTTGTCCACTTCCTTTTGCCTCCAGCAATAAATCTCAGCCAAAGAGTCTTACCTACTTGATGGACTGCTACACTAGAGTTGCAATCGAGGAAAGGAACCATCCGAAAAGATCAAGTATCCCTCCTCTTTCGGAAGTGCTAGCAATCTTGCGTGCCCAGTGCGTTCAACACACGAACCTTGTTCTTCAGGGAATAATCGGTCTTTGCCCAAATCATATTTCATCGATAAACACGTCACCTCTTCTTTATCCGCTTCTCTCTCAAAAACTTCCTCGGGGTTTTCTACACGAGCTCGTTGCTAGAACACACACGAATCCTCAAGGCTTCAATAAAATATTCACTCCACTTCTTCAAGGCCTTTACTTGTCAATGCAGCAAGCTAGTATGGTTGGAAACACACATCGCAGACCAATCGAAGCTCTCGAGGAATTGATTGATATCCGTGTAGGCACAAGTGGAACCAGCCGACCAATCTGTAGACTGCTTACTCATCAAATTCAATTCCTTCCTGACGTAATGACAAGCGCAGTCGGTAGAGAATTAGCTAGAACTTCTTTTCTAGGACCATTTCTCTCCGTTTCAGTCTTCGCCGAGGATCAACCTAAAGTAGCGGAGAAGTTTTTCAGCGGAAACCCGTCCACTGATAAATCGATGAATCTTACTCTGCAACAGGAACTGGAAAGCATAAGGACTTCGCTTCATAAAATGTTGCATGCAGTCTTGGCAACCAGCAATTGTCGCGAAGCTACTTTAGCTTATCTTGCAGCTTTATTAAGACACAATGAGAAAAGGACACAAATTCAAGCGGAAGAATTCGCTCTTGCTGGAGACGGATTCATGTTGAATTTGCTCTCCGTTTTGCAAATGCTTTCTGTAAAAATTAAATTGGACACAATTGATGCTTTATATCCGTTTCACCCTAATAGTTTTGTAGAAATTGGTAATGAGACCAGACTGAAGTTGAATTCCCAGGAGGTGGTGGATTGGCTTAAGGAGTTGGAAAAGACTCACAAATGGACTGAAGCGAAATTTCCTACACAATGCTGGTTTTTAACCTTGCATTGTCATCACGTGGCGCTTATTCCAGCTCTGCAGAAGTATCAACGGAAGTTGAGAGCATTTAGGGATTTACAGAAGATGTTGGATGAATTGCAGGCGACTGAGGCACAATGGAAAGATACTCCATTTGCTGGTCGAAACAAGGAATTGATTAAGCGATGGAAGCAGCAATTGAAACGACTTGGAAGATCAAGATCCTGCGCTGATGCTGGTTTGGTAGATCCGGTCTTGCTCAGGCGATCACTTCATTTTTACGCTTCAGTCGCTTCAATTCTATTGGGACTTTTAACTCAAACTGGTCCTAACAGCGTTCTTCCTGAACTTCCTCTTCCGCAGGAGGTTCCCAACGTTTTTACTGCTCTTCCAGAGTGGTATGTCGAAGATATCGCTGAGTTCTTACTTTTTACACTGCAATTCTGTCCTGGAGTTGTGGTCAATAACATGGACAATTCACTCATAACCTGGCTCCTAGTCGTGGTTTGCTCACCACACTGCATTAGAAACCCTTATCTCATTGCAAAGGTCATCGAAGTTCTCTTTGTGATTAATCCAAGTGTTCAGGTATGTGATTTTAAATAAAAATCAATTTTATACATTTACCTCTAATACCATTTTATTGATTAATCTTGTAAATTATTTTTTCTTTAGGGAAGGACTGAAGCCCTTCACGAGCAAATAATGTCCCATCCAATCTCAAGGACACTTCTTGCCTCCTATTTAATGAAGTTCTACACAGACGTAGAAACGACTGGTTCGAATTCCGAATTCTACGACAAATTCTCGATTCGCTATCACATAAGCTTGATCCTTAAATCAATGTGGGACAGTCCAATCCATCGAGCAGCGATTGTCAATGAGAGTAACAATGGAAAGCAATTTGTCAAGTTCATCAACATGTTAATGAACGACACGACTTTTTTGCTCGACGAAAGTCTAGAGTCTCTTAAAAGAATTCATGAAGTTCAGGAACTTATGTCCGATGTTAGTGGCTGGTCAGCTCTTTCGCAGGAACAGCAACAAACTCGCTCAAGACAATTGACTGCTGATGAGCGACAGGCTAGATCTTATCTGACTTTAGCGAAGGAGACTGTGGCCATGTTCCATTATCTCACTGTCGATATTAAGGGTCCTTTCCTGCGACCAGAATTAGTAGCGAGATTAAGTGCCATGTTGAACTTTAATTTGCAACAGTTATGTGGACCCAAATGCAAAAATCTTAAAGTGAAGAATCCACAGAAGTACGGATGGGAGCCAAGAAGCATGCTTAGTCAGTTGGTTGATATTTACCTACATCTTGACTGTGATAATTTTGCTGAAGCATTAGCTAGTGATGAAGTAAGTCTATTTTAGAGATTTTTAATTTAAGTTTTTAATACATACTGATTTTCTTATTGAATTATATTTTTATTTTTTGTTACAGCGTTCTTTTTGTAAAGAGTTATTTACGGATGCGGCCAACAGGCTGCAAAAATCGGCGATAAAAACAATGACTGAGATCGAACAGTTCAAAGGATTGGCTGAGCGAGCTGCAATTATTGCGAGAGACAATCGTGCACGCGATGAAGATTATGGAGACGCACCTGAGGAATTTAGAGATCCTCTTATGGATACGCTAATGGAAGATCCGGTGAAACTTCCATCTGGAATCATTATGGATAAGGCTGTTATAATTAGACACTTACTAAACAGTGCTACTGATCCGTTTAGCCGACAGCCTCTCAGTGAAGATATGCTCACACCAGGTAAACAATTATTTATTGGTTAAATAAATTAGCTCTATTTTTCTACGAACAACCAAATAACTAAATATTTCCTTCCAGTTGCCGACTTGAAACAAAGAATAGCAGTCTGGAAGCAGCAGAAGAAAAAAACTGAGAGCATATAAGTGTTTCTTAGAGAAATCTCATAGATTTTCAAGCTTAGTTGAGTTGATTTTTCCAAGTGATTAATGGTGTATTTTACCATCTGTCATCGAATATCGCCATTGAATTCAAACAACCACGGTGCAAAAATCTCACTCTATTGTGAAAAAATTCCACTCAATACATTTACAGTTTTATATGTATACAGGATGAACAGACTGCAGCTACGAAACTGCCAATATCACTCAACATAACACATGAGAACGTTGTAAATATTAAACGCAAGTTAAATTAGGTATGAGAAATTAAATTTTAATTTTCTGCTTATCATGATTTGTTCTAATTTAAATGAAAAATCGGTAAATTATACATAGGTCAAATTTTTGAACTGATGCTATCTATAATCTGGAATTGGAAAATATGTCTTTCAATGTATGTTTGTCAACTTAAATATATCGAGTTGATTAAAATTCTCATGTGCATTGTCAAAGGCTGCATTAGTGATGAAAACATCTTTATTGAATATTTGATGTCTACAATATTAAAGATTTTGAAGAGAAAAGTTTTTTTTATTAAGACAAACATAATTTTAAATTTCATTTCACTCTTTACAAGTTTTGGATATATAAATGTATGTCGAAAAATTGTCTCATTGTTTTTTTTATATAGTTTTTAGTAGTTACAAAAATATATTAATTATAATCATTATAACCATAATTATTAATAAAATTATGGTCTAATCGAATTGGGTTAATTCGTTAAGGAGTGAATTATATTTCACATTCCAATCTTCTTATTGAAATGTCTGATTAAATTTTTAAGATGCATTTATTGACGAGCCTGTTTGAATGGTTAAAAAATACCTAAAAGCGCAAAATAATGTTGAAATTAAATTGTAATTCACTAATGCAGCAAATTAAGGACAATTCGTGTTCGTATTTGAAGATAAAAGTAATAGAAGAATAATACTACTTAGAATTTTTCAAATCAAGTGTAAATAAAAAAAAGTAAGCAATCAAATTTGCCTCAGATCAAAATTCTGAACATTTTGATATTAGCAAGCAATTTATCGAAAAATTCTTGGTAAATGGGAAACTACGAGCGAGACGTTAAAAATTAAAAGAAGTGTTATGCTGAATTCTCATAAAACTACTGTAAATATTTTCACGTGCGAATTTCCTGTTTAAATCGCTACTTTAAGCTAATTAAATTTTGCCGATTATAAATTTCAATAATTAAGAAATTCGGTATTACTGTGTCCTCTTACTTCTATATTAGACTTTGTACATATTAGCATCGATGTAAATTAAAGGTTAAAAAAAAAATCGCGAAACCCATCGAAACAGAAAGTACATAATGAATTGTTTATTCATTAGATTTAAGACGAATATATTATTTATAGATTTTAGGTGAACTATGACTAGGGTAAATATAATCGGTACAATATGTCATTTTCATTTTGAGAAATAAAAAAATTCACAAACGAAAACTTTTTTTTCGATATTTAAGTTGTAAAACCTAGTACCAACACTTTCACAACCCTTATCAACCTTTTTTTAAATTTTAGGGAGATAATAACCCACAAATACTAGGGATGAAAGATTTTTATTTCAAATCGTACACTTAAATATAAATTGCACGAATAAAGACGACACTGTCTTTACTTAAGAAGGCAATAAGTTAATAATTATAAATAACACAAGTGAAGACTTAACTTTACGCTTCATAACTTCGTTGCTCATTAGAAATTAAATAATTTTAGATTCCATAGACCGAAAATAAAAATCAAATATTTAAACTTCACCAATTTATGATAACGAAGTTCTAATAAAAGGAAGAGTACCTGAAATTTTGCAGCTACAGAGCAAAGTGATGGTTATTAAACAATAGTTTTATTTGTTGCAATAATAAAACATTCAAGGGTCAATATACATGATTTAAAAAATGTCAACAAATTATAGTTAATTAGGAAGTTGATTATTTTTACTGATGTATGACTTCCATCTATTATGCAAATATTATACACAACGTGATGGGAAAACTGAAAGTTGCAGGTACAATCTACCAAAGCTGCTTTTCTATGTTTATGACTCTCAATATCTGTTAGATTAAACCGTTCGCTAGATTGATGTATATATATATATATTTCTCAACAGTATCTAATTACAATTTGATTCATACGTAAGAAATTATCCAAGTTCGTATCCTACACAAAATAAAGCAACAAAAATTTTAATTTTAGTAAAATATGATAAGAATAATCAAAAAATGTTATACAACGTATCACCGTTGTATATATTTATCGGTAACTATCGTTGTAGTTGTTACAAATTGTAGACGATGCAAATTTATTGCGTAGATCACTTACTTTTAATTGGAACAAGTTTTTGATAAACTGATAGAACTGCAGCCCGGTTTTCCTTCTTTTTCTCTCAAGTTAATACACGCCACCCACCCAACCCGACGCGAAATTCTTCAATAATCTTATTTTACACACAAAATTAATTAGTCTTAAAAATATAATCCGCTTTCTAAAATAAAAAAAAATATATCGAAAACGAACATCTCTTTCAAATATTGAGAAATAGTTCTTACTCTGCAATTTTCCTCGATGAAAAAGCGTCTTTTCGTAAAGTAGAAAACGATTTACAATCCATGATTCCAGATTATAAATAAGCACCATTTCTCGTAATTTAAGTAATTTACAATAATTTCTTTGACAGAATGAGTTTCACATTCCTTAGTATCAAGAGATTGAGTTCTATGGTCTCTAAAATTCCCAAAAGCAGAGCCATAGATAATTCCTATTCCAAAATTTAAATAGTTATTCTTTTTCTGAACTCTCTTCAGTTCTTCGGGTTATTAATTACAAATAGGGAAGTGGCTCCGCAGCAAGACATGCAATTACGTAGAGCATTCCCATGTATTTATTAAGCCTAGCCGTTTGTCTCGGGACACTTTGAATTGTGTTTGGGTCTCGGAATTGCTTTTCTATTTTAAAAGCAATCGGCACCGTTACCAGTGGCAGTAGAAACGAAATTGAATACCTGAGGGCGAGAACTGCAAAAGTAATGTAGGGCGTGAATAATAAAAATGCGTATAAAATATGGGACGCAGTTTGGCCTATCAGAATGGCTAATGTGACTATTCCAGCCTTTTTGTCGCTCTCTAAATCCCTCGTGTTGTTACTATGTAAAATAGCCTCTGTATTAAGAGCGAGAGGAATGGCAAAGTAGATTGTTCCCCATTCGATGAATCCGGTCTGTGTCATGAAGGCGAAGACGACCGAAATCGGGCCAAATATTACTAGGATAAGTACATCCCCGAGAGCAATGTATTTCAGTCCAATTCCTCCGGTATAGAGGAAAGAAGAAGAGAGTCCTCCAAAGTAGACGAGAGCAAGGTGCTCCATTTTCGCAGGAGAGATGGTAGTTAGAAGAACGAAACCTAGACATCCTGCCGCATAAAGTATGGCTCCTAAGGATACTAACTCATCTTTGGAGAGAAGCTGATCGACCAATATTCTGTCGTCACTTTTACGGCTGTCTACACCTTTTATGTAATCGAAGTAAGTGTTTACTACGTTTCCGGCACCATGAACTGATATTATTGTGCAGAGGGTCAGGATAAAGGTGATCCAGCTAAAACTTTCGAATCCTGTTGATCGGTAGGCGAGTGCTGAACCCAAAAGGGTCGGCATTAAAGAAGCGCTTAGGGACCATGGTCGAACTGCCAAGAAGTACGAGGAGAGCTTCATCAAAGGCGAGTTCATAGTTGATTTTTTCGAGGCGAAGCTGCTTGTGTTCGAAGATGAAGCAGCCTTCACTTCCGTAGTGTGAGTCTGTACACCATTTGAAATCATTTTTGGCTTTGATTCTGTAAAAGAAAGATGATTTAGGATCTTCATAATTTATTTTCATTATTCACGATATGGAATTTCTTAAATATATTTTTTGAATTAAAAAATTCACCATCATTTATTAAAATAATAAAATAATTGATTAATTAAATTCAATTCCATTTTAAATATAATAAAAATGTACGCTTCCGACTACAAAATTAAAAACCAAGTAGAAAAAAGTTTACATAAATTAATACTATCAGAAAATGTTTTTGTAATCATACTAACAAGAGCTATAAATATATTAATAAAAAATGTATAGTAATTCTTAAACGAGTTTCTTAATCAGCATAAAATTTCACTTTCTTCCTAAAATGAATTTTAAAAACATATTTTTTGACGTCAAAACTCATATACTCGATCTACATTAAAAATGGTTAAGTACAGTTCTTAAACACGTTAAACAATGCTTATTATTAGAAAACTTAATTTTTTTTATAAACCACTTTATTGTTAAACAAAATAGAAATATTCGAAATATTTACCTAATTTTTCTCCAGGAAAATAGAGGTTAGGTTAACATAAACTCCACGTTTCTCCGAGGATAGGATTTCCGGAACACATAGTTATCTCTGTACATCAACATTTGTGAGAGCAGTCAATTGTTGACTTTATAAACATCAATGTAATAATTTAAAAAAAAATTTACAGCTGTTTAATGAAATAACATTGGTGACGTGTTTTAATTTCTTTTTTTCTTTCTGATTTACAAGTATATGTAAATGGCAAACATGTCGCTGCAAGCTGATTGGTCACAGTGGCCGTTGATTGCATATAACCGGCAGAGTCGGCGCAATACGAAATTATATTGTGACCAACAGAAATTTAGGATACATAGCAATTTAAAATTCCCGCTGAACGTCTATTCAATTCTATAATTTTGCACTGCGCCAACTCTGCCGGTCCGCAATCTACATCCACTGATTGGTCAGATGATTAAACCGCGGTAAATTTAAAATGAAACCTTAAAAAAAACTACTGATTCATTTTTTACCAATGAATAATAAAATTTGGGATTCATTAAACATTTTAAGTGTAATTGAAAATTGGATAATTTTTACTAAATATAGATATACGCAAACGAAAAGGTAACAAAATCAATACTTACTAAGACAGTTATTATGAATTAATTAGGATATTTTACAAAAATTAGGAGGGTATTCGCGGTATTCAATTAGACTTAATGTGTAATTGTATCCTAGATTTATTTACATCTCTGTATTTTCATTACATGACTTCGTGATGATTACTTGTAATGTGACACATACAATCTGCGATAAATATAACTGTAATTTTCAATATAGATTTTTTTGTGAATACAAGGAATACAAGGATACAATAATTTTTTTTTAAGTTACGCAGATTAATGCCTCTAATAACAATGATTAAATTTGTCATTATTAACTTATACATTTTAAAAATAATCTTGAATAATATTTAAGTTTTTCTGAATTTAATTCCATACCGAGATGTCCAAAAGAAAATATGTATATAATCAAGTTAGAAAATATAATTAATGCCAATTGTTCAAACATAATCTAGAAGAAATGTGTCTCTATATACTTAGATCTCTTTAAAATATGTACCCAAAAAAAATCAGAGGTAAATTAAGAAAAAATATCTATATAAATTTTCATTAAAGCTTTTAATAATCGGAATAAATATTTATTATACCCTGCGTATGTGGATAATCATGAAGCAGAGAAGATATGGGACATTTTCAAAGAATCTTTTTTTCTTCATGAACCCGTTCTTAAGCTAAGGATCTGATAATAGGAAATAATCTGCATTTTAGGTTCTTTTCCTGAATATCAGAAATTCCCTTCGGTACTAAATTTACTTTATGGAGACGAACGGAATTATCAATCTTACATGATAATATTTATATATATGTATATATTTGTATGTATAATATCGACATTAAATAACAGAAATACGCTAGTTAAAGGATTATTTGCAATAATTGATTTATCTGATTTTTCTAACAACGACTATTAAAAACAGTATAGCAAAGATAATTAATATGTTCGGTTGTATAATTTCTGAAAAAGTTTGGATTCGTCTACTGTATCTGTATATACTGCACATGCATACATTTTTTATGGCACCTTAGGCGTTTGTTATTTCTTTCCTTTAAAGAATTTATTTTTCAAATTTGTTATCCCTCAAGTACTAATTTCTTCAAGAAATTTTTGCCCTGTATTATATATATATTATTACATTCAGAATTATAGTTAAAAAATGGAATGTCTTTTTTTAATATATTCTAAAGGAACTTAAAAATATAGATTTATAATTAAATTACAATAGGTTCTTGCATTCCAAAGAATTTACTCAAAATTTTTTCACACCACACATTTTTGGTTTATCTAATTGTCTCTAGTGGAACTATTAGAAATATTTCCCAAAAATTTTAAGAAAATTAAATAAATACGTGCTAACTCTAATAAACTTGAGACATTTTTTTTATTCGCTGGTATTTTCCGTACCTGTTGACACAATCAAAGTTACAAAGATCGAAAACGAATAAAGTGTAGAGACTAAGTTAAAAAATCTGGCAAGTTATTTTCTATTAAATTATTATAATAAATATTTGGTTGATAAAAGATTCTTCAATTTAGGCTAAATTTCAAGTAACAAAATGAATCAATTACGGTAATTAAATTATTTGAAATTTTACACCTTTTTTGGTCGTCCCTTAACTTGTTGCTTGAATTACTGACTCTTGAAGTTTTTGTACATTAGGATAAGTACGTAGACAGTGTCGAAATCTTCCTGCGAGTCGAGTGCGACGGTTTTTCTTATGTTCTTGAATTGAGTGACTACCAGGAAGGTGCTGAACTAGTTGTCCCAGCATTTGGTCCTATGAAAGGATTTGTCGATGCTCCTGACACTAAATTATATCATTAATATGAATTTTATGTCCTTTGTATTTCATTTTTTCAAATAATAGATTTTGAAAAAATTTTCATTATTGTATAATTAATTGTATCTACTTGAAATTAATTATTGCAATCAGTTTGTCTTCAGTTAAAGTTTTGAAACTTAATTCAAGATTGTTTAATTTTTCAAGCAAGGATTATAAACGTCAAACTGTACTGAAAATTTTTTATTCGACCTAGTGTTCGTTGACATGATAATTTCACAACACAGAGTGAGCATTCATTAATAAAATAGTCGCCAAAGACTTTGAAAAAAATGATTTCTAAATGTAAGTTCTAACTTAAGTGCTAGTGCAATACTTTAAGAAAGGATAATTCAATACAGCTAAGGTAATATCTCAAGCAAATAAATTGTAAAACAGTCTAAAAAAGTTCTTTTACAAAACACTCGATATTACAAAATAAGTTAATTACTTTCGTCATTTTAATATATTGTCAAAAAAATGTAATTAATGAAGTGCTGAGATTATTTAAAAAAGAAAAATGTATTTTCCTCAAATTACAAGACTATTATTACATAAAGAAAAACATAAAGTATCTTGATGTTTTCAAAAACGTTGCCAACAAAATATCTAAAAATGTAGAAACATATCGTATTGATTAATTGATACGGAAAAGAAATTACACCACGTGAAAGAATAAAATGTTCCTTGGAAGCAAAAGTTTTATCAAATTTTCATTTTTAAAAAACTAGGTACGAAATCTTTACCTACTCGAGTTAAATTTAAATAGCATATCAAAAAAAAAAAAACTAAGAAAGTGAGAAAAACATTATCAATCATGTGTACTTTCTTTACAGTACACGCAAAAAATCGCTAGAAGTGTAAACGCTTTGAAAACCAAGAATACAATACTTTCAATGGAATAAAGTAACAGTCACGTTGGAAGTTATTGATTATCACTGTTAATAAGACTAAATATGTATAGATGTATGTATAGTATAGTATATGTAAATACAAATAATTAAAAGATAAATAATAATAATGTTCGAATTGGTCCATTCTCTCTTGCATTCTATGTGCCAAAAATAAAATCACGAGCTGAAGAAATAAATTTAGAGCATTTGTAACACAAAGTCATGCATGAATATCTACAATTCAAAAGAGGAAACCAACCAAACTGAAATCTATGTAATAAGAATTGCTTCGAGGCACGTGAAAGTCATAAAGATTTTCCATGTATATACTTCGTTTGTAAAAGTGGGATAAAAAATTGTTCAGAGTAAAAATAAGACAAAATGAATTATCAGAGCAAAAACGGAACAAGGATAACTAATCATCGGTCGTATTAGCGTGCCGTTTTTGTTCTGAGAATTCATTTCCCCGAGTTTTTACTTTGAAAAATTCTTATCCCAACTTTTGCAAACGGAATATTTTTATGCACTTTTTATTTTCAGTCACTCAATTACTTGTCGACTATTATAATAATTCTATTTTAAGAATTATAATAATTCTAGTTCATTTTTTCAATTTTCGGCGAAAGTAGTATCCTCAACTATGATTAAAAATTAATTTCTTAAATAAATAATATTTTTTGAAATTTCATAGATCCACAAAAGGGATTTTTTAATCATAAGTGAGGAAAAGGACTGTATTTTTCTTTTTTCTGGTGTACATATTGAAAGCGAATAATTTACGTACTTTCACTTTCCTATTGCATTCAAAAATCATAGATGTACTAATGATAGAAACTATTTATAAATATACTGAAAATGCAATTGACAACATCGATGAAACGTTTTAAAGCTATGAATTTTTTAAACTAGATACCGGTTGTGTAGCTGACACGATCTCCTCCGCTATTCAGTGTGGTATTTTCATTGGCCTTTGATGGTGGAGGTGGCATTGCAAAAGCTGGCTGGCTACCTGGGGCTCCCTGAGCTCCTCCAGCCTGGGGCTGTGAAGTCACCGCTTCCTCGTCACTCTCGTCCTCCTGTTAAAAATAATAATTTAATTTGTGCTTTATAGTTCTTTTTCAGCATTTAGATTTTACTTAAATTCAGCGTTGTTTAAAAATTTGGGGCTAGATTAATGAAAATATCAAATGTTAAGGTAGATCAAAAATAAAAGGATTTCACCTCACTCTGCTTATTATCTTTTTTTACTCTTAATTAAAAAATGCTACCTGACGATCCTTTGAGTTGGTGTTCTGAAAATACCAAGCAAAAAAAGTCGTAGAAAGTTTCCTTGAAAGAATTAAAAATTCCCTAAATATAATCTCAAAAAATAATCATAAAATAAAGGAAATATCCGTTTTTCTGAAAATCAATTTTATAGACACTTCTTTTATTATTGAATTCAACAAGGGTTCGAAATACTTATAAATTGATTCTGCTGCTCCACTTTTACTTTAACTTCAAATGAAACTCGTAAAATATCCGATCTTTATATTATAAAAGAAACTTTCATATAAGATTAATTCAAGTTTTTGAAAAGGAAAAAATTCTGCTAGATTTTTCTCACACAATTGAAGAAGGTTTTAGTTTCTCTAATCATGCACTGTGAAAATAGCAATTATGTACATAAAAACAATCAAATTTCTTTCTCCAATCCTAAATAAAATTTCTAGCATTCTGACAAAATAATTAAATTACTAAAAACAACTCAAGATGAAACACTTAAGTCTGAAAAATAAATAACCGTGGATTGTATTCAGTCATTTTTGTACAAAGAGACTACATGAACATTCTAAACATGCAAAGTGCATCATTTGTCATGTTATTTGTGCAGCCGCAATTCACAATAAAATTTGTTATTATATGTACCACCATTTAGATAACATGCGCTGTCTTCCATAATCAAACGATACATTATTTGTTAGTTGCCATCTATCTCGAACGAGGAGGGCGTTATTGGAGAAAATCTAAATATAAAAATATGCGATAATCACTTTGAAGATTCTGAAAGAAATTAAACTTTCTTACGTCATGCGACATCAAATAAGTAAAGAATACATAAACTAGTATCGAGTGGATGTTTTTTCAAGGTGGAAAATTGATTGTGGTAATTATAACATTTTTTGATTACAATAAATGATTAAAATAAAAGAATTTTCAAGATTTTAGAAGAAAAGAATCAATTTTACAAAAAATTATGTTATTTCTACTCAATAATAGTACTGATGAAATTTTCACACGTGTAGGGTAAATTTTTAGTATTGTGCTATGCAGTATTCTTAATAAATTAATAAAATACTAGAATACTTCACTATTGAAAAATTATATGGACGCATTAGAATTTTTTAAAAATTATTCACATCTATTCTTAAATTTAATAATTAAATACTTTTCTGTATAAATAGTGTTAAAAGTGAAGAACTTTCTAAACTAATATAAAATCTCTATAGTAATTTTTATCGAACAATTTTTTCAGATTAATCTTTTTAAAGAATCAAAGTCTCTAAAGTTCTTGCATTTGCATTAATGAGGAAGATGAAAGATGCATGGTATAAGGCATTTAAAGGAAAAAATCAAGAAAATGCAAAATCTAGCGTGGTGATACTTAGTAAAAACTTACGAACACTTTGCGGTTGACTCGTCAAAACATTGGCCCCTGGATTCTGGTCCTGCTATAATACAACAACAACGTAAACAAAACTGCTAATCTATCGCAAATGCCTTTTAAGAAACTAGGCAGGGCATGCTTGGCAATGAAATGCATTCGCAGTGCTCTTTGAATGTGAGGATTTCATTAATTTAAAAAAATAATAAAACGCATCAACTAATAAAGAAAGTAATC
This sequence comes from Synergus japonicus, assembly GCA_900474275.1. Taxonomy (NCBI): domain Eukaryota; kingdom Metazoa; phylum Arthropoda; class Insecta; order Hymenoptera; family Cynipidae; genus Synergus; species Synergus japonicus. The sequence goes on from UCOH01006077.1 coordinate 28,758, forward strand.
AGTATCAATGCTAACACCTCTATTTGATAACAATAATCTATAATGAAAAATAAAATTTTATTTCTTTTTTTAAATTATACTTCGAACGATATGTGACGTATGAATATGATACAATAAACATGAAAATGATCAAATAAAAGAGTAAAATTCAATAGGTTTTTAAATCATTACTGCATTACTGCTTATGCGCATATAAAAATCAATATAAGATGTTTCAGTGCCAAGGATACATTGCCAGATTTAATGAATTACCAAGAGGGTACTAGGCCGAATCCCTCCTTTTTCACTTATTGAAACTTACTTCCTTTCTTTATTAAACCTTCGAATTACGTAGAAATGATTTTCTATTATTGTACTTTTTAATTCTCGTGTGATTCAAGACTTTCATTGCAAAAAGGTATTCAATTACAAATAATCTATAACCATTAAGTATGTATTAACCACTGATGATTCATACAAATATGAAAAACTTTCTTAGGAAACCGACGGCAATTTTTCACAATTATGAACATGAATAAAGAGGACTCTCGAATAAAAAGGAAGCATCTACTTTCGCAATTAAAATTTAATATTTACTTTGTAAAATAACTTTACTACTTTCTCCAAATATTCATTTAACTTTGTAGGGTTTAAAACAGCAAAATATCTAAAAATAAAACAATCTTTAAAGAATGTTTGGATAACTTTGGATGATTTAATATTAATTTCTGCCTCCTGTTTATTCTTGACAAACATATAAAACAAACGTGATTGTATCAGATGAGATGATGTGTATGCAATGTATATGTATATATAATATACACTTATATAAACTCGATTGTAAACGCGTGAGCGAAATAATAACGTGCAGGACAGGTGTACGTTAAAGGACATGGAAAAGCGAGAATGAGAAACTTTCGTGTCTTTAATCTTTAATATTTAATCAACTGAGTCACTATTATTTATAATTTATTAAGCAAGGTCATTGTGATGGGATTCAAAATGGGACTCTCTTTAAAGAAAACCATATTCTTAGTTTTTTTTTTTTTTTTTTTTTTTACTTTTTTTACTTCTAAACAGAAAACAAAATTTGCCATTCTCTTTAAGTTGTAAGACTCGAAAAATAAGGAAAGTTTAGGTCGATCATGCACTATGAACTATGATTTTTTACTATGGTGATAATGCTGATAATGTTAACATGAAATAATAAACAAAAATAAATAAAACATACTATATCAGGACTGAAGTTTACTTACCTTCAGCCTGTGATTAATCGTTCAGGTTGAACAATTTATAACAAAAAACGTTATTAATGAAATGCAATCAATCAATAAGGACATATTACAATTGAATGATAAATTATTGTGAATGCCAGAATTTATCAGAATAAAATTGAAATTGAATTCTTACAATCCTATATATATCAATCTTCAAAACATTTTAAAGCTTGAAGATACTGTTTAAAATTCTACAATCTTCTTTACAAATCCTGTTGCTAATGAAGTTCTTTGTAATTTAATGCCGATTTAATTATAGATTTGACACTTTAAAGCGAAGCTACGTAACTCAATCAATCGTTTCCAAGTAAATTACCAGCGCCGATTAGATGCCGATTGTAAGACACTGAAACATAATACCTCTTGCACATCACAGCCGTCATCAACTAAAAATCAGTCATAATCTACTCCAACTTTATCTAAACTCCGAGCGATTATCTAGATTCTAAGGACGAGTTTGGCAACTATGAAACCGCATGACAAAAATGGACACGCATAACTTCCTTGAAATTCGAGATACAAGTGCACCTACCTTATCTCCTTCACGAGTAACATTCACGGAGCAATCTTGTTTAAAGAACTTTCTAAGCAAAACAGCGATAAGCCAAATGTTCACGTATAAGTTGCATTCAAACATTCATAGGCAATCAAAGACTTCAAGCGAATTTGCTAAATTGATTTCAATTTCTTATGAAAAAATAAATAAAGAAAACAGAAACTTATCTAAATTTAAAAGTATCGCTTGGAGTCTTGATATACAAGTTGAAAGCTTTCTGCATGCAAAATATTCGTGGTTTTTCTCAAGAAGAAAATTAAATATGTACTTCAAATATTACTGACTTAGATGTTCAAAAATATCTCATTATTGATTTTAATAAAATACGTCAGTTTGAAGTTTAAGTAAAAGTGGCACCATTTTAAATTATGTAAAAAACATACTAGAACGTAATTTAATTTAAATAAGTTTCCTTCCAGAAACTATATTCTCGCGAATACAGACATGCAATCTAAATAAAAAGCAATCAGTTTGTCACAAAGATTATCCTGGTACATACACATTATTTCAATCCGATAAGCAATACGTGTGTCTGAAAGTTTATCAATAAACAGTGAAAAAAAGACACAAAGGATCCCGCAATCCTCAATCGCATGGGACAATAAAAAAGCAAAAGCCAATGTTTCATGGAACTATTGTAGTTTGTGATTTGAACTTTTCCAGTCGAGTTTATTTCAAATTAAATTTCAATCTAGCTGAATATAATTTGAATATTCCAGATAAAAACTGACTAGAAATTCGATCAAATTCACTTTCATTTAAATTCAAATTCGTGTTATCTCTACTGTAGAATTGAGATTGACAAGTAAGAGTGTTAAATACTAATCATAAAAAAAAGAGATAAGAGAGTTTATTACCTGTAAATTGTGGTATACTCCACTGTCTTCTGGTGGGGCAGGTTTACATTTCCCACAACAGAAGTTGCAGCAACAACAGAAACATAAACAGCAATAACATCCTGTGATTGCGCAACAGAACAGGAAGAAAGCCTAGAAGAAGTTTATAAAAAACATTATTAGAGTAAAGTAAAATTTCCCTTAAGACTCTTCCAATATTTTTTAGATGTAAAACAATAGTTTAGTTGAAACTTTAAGTATTTGAGTTGATAAAAGCAGTAAATATTTCACATTACCTTAGTCCACTTAGATGTAATAACGAAGTATGCATTAACGTTTTCATCGCCGAATTGCTCAGCTGCATACAATCCAAGGGAGCCATAGTTATCATATATATTACGTTTTGTTAAATCACACAAAATGGCCCGAGCCCTGTTTATTTCTTTAAACTGTAATAAAAACAAATTTGATTGAAAATTGTATATTTTTTCTCTATTTAATTTTACTCATCCATTTAATAATGCTTTTATTACCTTTTCAGCGGCTTCTGGATTGTTGGGATTTTTATCAGGATGATATTTGAGAGCTAATTTTCTATAAGTTTTCTTTATTTCCTCAGCGTTTGCTGTTTTGGGAATTTCTAGGATTGCATACAGGGAATCCCCCGAAGTACTGTAACATTCGTTTAAAAATAATCATTTATTATGTAAGATACAGTATAAATGATAAATTATTAATTATTTCTTACGATTAATAAAAAAAAAAGTTGTGGAGTAAGAAGGTAGACTTTCTAGGGCGTTACGGTATTCTATGTATAACTTTTTCTAGAATGACATTTCGGAGCAGAGTACCTTCAAAGCCTTTTTCAAACTTAAATTATAAACATTCTCAGAGGACATAATTTTCATCAAGATGAGAAAAAGTTCTAAAAGATTATGAAGGTACGTAAAACAATACAGTGTCTCCGAATCCTATTTTTGACAACATTACAAAATCATGAACACCCCTAAGAAAAATATTTAGTTTCTGATATACTATAATCTGTATGCCCAAAAGCTCCAAAAATAAAATACTTTTGAAAAGTTACACTTATTTCGCGAGATATTTCCTCGTACAAAATGGACGAGAGGTACAACTTTAAAGCTGAAACTACAACTGAGAAGCTCCATCCTAAAAGAGATAATTTAGAAAATGGAGTGAAATTCAGTGGGTCACCCATCTAAGAAAGCTTGAAAAGACCTTAAAGGTGAATCAAATGGGATTAGAAGTAAATTGAATTAAAGTTCGTTTACGGGTGGAGTCAAGGACAAATTCAACAGAAATTCGTCAAAGGGAGTAAGGGAAATTCTCACCGCAACCCTGTTCTCTAACCTATTTGGCTTGCATTTGATTTGAGCGTCTTGTATGACTTGCATACGACAAAATCGATTGATTTTTAGTCTCGGAACATTATATAGGTTTTCATGCGTGTAAAATAGTTAAATAGGCCTAATTGTACGTTTTTGGTTTAGGAGTAAGGGGGTGAAATTCTTCGATAACTTCTTGCTCACAAAATGATACTCACGACAATTTTCTCTTAGAATCCATAGTGTTTGTCAACTTCTTAGGAAAATGTGACACAAGGAAATGGCTCCGAAGATGCCAGGATTTCAGGAAACGGGTGATTCACAAGCTCACGAATTTCACTACTGCAGAAACATATTTTTTCAATTCGATGTCTAGCGGAGAGAAATATGCGTAACGAAATGATTCAATATTTTAGTTCGAAGTGCGAACCCCAAAATGGCCACAGCGCTACAGTCGCAAATACAAAAAATTTGCGCGCGAATTTTATACAATATTTATTATTTTTAAATAAATGTTATTTCGAAAATAACAAAAATTGACTTTAAAATCGGCATTGAACGTTCTAAAAATTAAAGGAAGGATAAGAACTACATTCTGGTGTATTATTTACAATTTATTTGCTCTATTATCACATTTACACTGCGTAAAACGACCTTTTTCAACTAGGATATTTTTCTTGGTATTAAAAAAATCAAAATAATTGCTAAAATTCTGCTATCTTGAGAATATATTTATTCTCACTGCAATTCTCAAACTCTGGTAATTGTTTCGAGTTACTGAGAAAATATCTTGCAGAATAAAATAATGACTTAAGTTTACTCATGTCTTGATATCTTTTCCTCAAACTTAAGTAACAATATACATTACATTACAGCAGCTTCTCGCTTCACATTATACTATATTAGAATGATGATTAGTAACATTACAATAACGAATTATATTAAATTCTTATGCTGAAAGAATAAACTGTACAAAGTATTTCTTAAAATTTGATGCAGAGAAAAAAATGTACATATATTTGTCATTCGACTAAGACTTCATGTTTTATAGTGAAATAAAGTACATGTTTTTATCTCTACTCTTTTATTCCCATCGACATTTAGTCTCGATCTCCAAAACTGGTTTTTCTAACATTTCAGAAAAATATATTGCGCAGGCCAATGCGTAATTATTAGAAAATAAGTTTCAAAATTTAGATATTTTAGATTAAAATACTTCCTCAACAATAACAAATTATACAATCAATAGAGTGCAGTTTAAAATGAAGATTGAAAGGTTATACAAAAATATTACATAATAGATGTTATTTTACGCTTGAAAAAAGCTAAAGCTATATAAGTGTACTGAGTCTGTTCAATTTCTTCTTAAAAAGCTCTAATTTTAGCATTTAAACAGTACGATTGGAAGGTTCTCAAGTTTCGATTCTATTTCTTTCCTATTCAGTGTAAATACTTGACGAATGTTTTGTTACAACTTTCAGTCACGACGTTAATAAACTTGAATTACATGTATAAAAAAATAGTAATAAAAAAAATTTATTTCAAGTTACGTCACAAGACTTCTAATGCACATTACCCATTTACGAGAAAATTTCTACTCAAAAGTCAGAGAACCTAGACACAGTAATTCTCAGACTCTAGTATGTAAAAGACTAATTCGAGTACTGTATACGTATCCTGACTACTTTGTACGGTTTTTTGCAGAACCTGAATAAGCTCGTTATCCAAACTGTTCATGTAAATCGGAGGCAGTCGCGTACCCTCACTCCCAGCTTCATATCCTACCTGAATACAAAAAAAATAATACATAAATTATTATTCAGAAACAAAACCAGTAAAGTGTAGTTTAAAATATTAAAAAAGCTTACGTTATCTGGATGAATTGTGGTTCTTACAGAAAGTTTCGTAAGTCCAGCAGTTGATAGAAGATCTAACAATTTAACGAGAGCCGCACAAGTAGCTCGAGCAATACTTTCCGATAGTTTGTTAATATCTACCGGATCGTGAACACCAGTTGGATGATCATCAGACTACAAAAAAAAATAAATTTGATTAAAATCAAATACAAATTAAGGATAGTTATTAATTTATTTTTTCCTACCTTAATTATAAATACTTCGGTCCAGCGTATGAACCTGCTTGTTCCCACATAATCAATTCCATTGTGAACTCTAATTGATGGAATCCCATCCATGGGTTTACCATCAATGGGACTTTTTACTCTAATAGATTCAAAACAAAATTACATATTTAGATATATAAATAGATTAACAAAATTTTCTTGATATCATCAGTTTAGACTTGTTTAGCATACCCTAAATTAAAGAGAACATCATTTTCCACCCATTTGATGTACACCACTTCATCTGGTTCAGGAGCACCTTGACGACCGCAGCCTATCGTAAAGTCCTGCATATTTTTAAGAGCAGCTTTCAGAGCCTCCATTTTTTCCGGCATTATCTGTACCATCAGTCCATCTTCAACAATACTCGACTTTGCAGAAAGTCCCATAGACGACTTTAGCGCTCCATTAATGACAATAAAGCTCGCTCCAGTTACTGAAAGCGATAAATAGAATTCCAAAAAAATGAAATCTCAGTATAACTTTTTTTCAACATTTACTTAAAAAATAATTCTTATCCTACCTTTTCTGGGTTTAATTTGGATGTTAATAGCCTGGGTTTGATAACTGCTTTCATCCTCAGAATTGGTTTGAATACAGACCAAATGCGAATCAGCTTGGACACTAAAGTTTGCCGCGAAGGCTAAGACATGGTCATTCGAATTATTCAAACCCTTAATAACTTGATCGTATCGGTTCTTGGGAAATCTAACTAATGTTGTTCTGTCTTGCATGTGTATCGTCAAGCCACGTACAGTTGGTAAAGTGTAAGCAAAGTTTCTAAAGTCTGCAAGCACTTTCATTATCGTGTGTCCAATTTCAAAGTAAACTGCATCCCTAAATCGTACGGACACCAAAGGGCAAGGATAGTATCGATACTCAGCGCCAAGACGCAAAACAAGACGAAGCGGAAAAACTTTTGCCCATGGTGTTTCCCACCTAAAATTAAAAACAATATATATTTTGTATTAGTTCTTTAATAATATTCAATAGTTTTTTATTCAATTTGATCTTTTATATTCTTTTAAAATTATTTATTACAAATAAAAGAATCCTCACCTATGGACTAAAAGACCAACAAGAAAGGGGGCTGGAGGAAGAACAATTTTCTGTAGACACTGGAGAGTTTGTCGAATGAAAAGAAATCCTGCGTGTTCTCGAGATCCTAACAAATTTCCATCTTGATGTAAAGAAACACCGTATTCGGTTATCGTATTTCCTGTAATCATTAGATTCAGAAAATAAAGATTCGTCCTTTTAAACTACGATTTTTATTATAAATAGAGTTACCTTTTGTTGCCTCCACATACAACTGATTGATATGTATGAGAACATCCTTCGGTATGTGCGTTTCGTCAGGCAAGGTCTCTATCAGAAATATAACTTCATCCTGTCCCACACAGGCAAGACCCTTTGAAGTGATATTCCAACATAATCTATTGACGCAGCAACTCACTGAACGAGAAAGATTATAAATAATTTTAACATAAAGAGAAGCCTAGAAAATCCTTCTAAATAATCTATAATACTCACAATTAATTATTTTTATATAGGCATAGAGATTGCGATTGATAGCAAACATCACCGGAGGCTCACACTCGTTCCTCAACGAAGCGAGCAAACTATTCTGATCCGAAATATCATTATAGGAAATTTCTAAACAAATAAAAATTTTATGTTTTTATACATACTCTTATCATTGTCTAATATAGCTTTCAATACAATTTATTTATTATTCTTACGTCCTTTGTGAATAGTAACAGTGGGCGGTAATGCATTTGAATCCTGAGGAATGTAACTGTTCGTATTTGGATCCAAAGGTGGGAGATTCTGCTTCTTGGTAATGTTGGAAGAGGAAGCTAATCCGGAAGCCGAAATTCTCTTATTTCCAACCTTCCTCGACGGAGGTTTTAGGTCCCAAGACGAGTCTAGCTCTGTTAGGTCACAGCCAGGCCTTATTCCTGTGTTTTATTTAGACGTGTGTGAAAACAAAACAAACGGGAAGGACGAGACTGGAACACTCTTCAATGTTCCAAGGAAAAAATAAAAAGAGAAATGTTTCTGGTAATTGAGGCTTAAATAAAAAAAATATAAAATAATACTTTAGGATAACAAAAAATGTGAAGTGTACTCATGTAAAGTGTATCGTGTTTCCTTATTATAATACTATAAACTTTAAACTCTAAAGATTCGTTTTGAAATCGATTTGGTAACTTAAAAAAATATTTTTTTTAGATATTCTAGAAAAATCTGCTAACAAAATCCATTTTATTAATATGTAAGTATTCTTATAAACTCATTTTTACCATCGCTGAACATAACGGATTTCTGTCCCTCAGGTCGTTGTTTTGCGCTGCCTTCTCGTTTCAGGACTCCTACTGGAACCATGACGGTTGGAGGTGGAGGCATACCACCGACTAACTGTTGCAAAGGTGGTATAGTTGAACAGTACTCCATCGGATTATTTGGATTAGGCTGTCTCCCCTATAACCATTTGTCGAATACTCCAAACTTTGGCATTTGACTATCGCAAATACACCACAATTCAGAAAAGATCAAATTCTTTGGACTGAAAACTTTAACTCGTGGCAAAACTTTCCATTGCAATGTTATTATCATAGTGCAATAAAATCTACTGGTTTTCAAAGGTCCACCATGCAATCAACGAAAAGAAACTAGAAGTTTACTGGATCCAGAGCTCAAGTCAACCATTTTGTAATTCCCAAAAGAGTCAATAGAATATTAATTTCACTAATTTTTTAAATCAATGTTTACTTCTTTAAAAAATCACAGGACTTGAATATAAAATAAATCATTTACGCAATGAGAAGAAACTTATATTTCACACTCCACAAATTATTTTTAGATAAGTTAAACATATTATGCAAATAAAAAATTTAAGTCTTTTTTTAAATAATTACTTTTCCTAATTTTCTACACTGGAAAGGTATTTTTTGTAGCATTTTTCATCTAGTAGTAGTATAGAAAAAATCCAATCATCATGCTAAAATAATCAACATTACGTGAGGTATGAGGTATTCAACAAGTTGTTACAGGTAGGTGTTTATGCGTAAATTAGTTCTATGCTAAGCAGAAGCAAAACTTGAGTATTAATTACTAAAATAATGTATTAAAAATATGTTGATGTATATTGAATAGCTACCTGAGGGGAATTGATGCCTGCATTATTTGAATAACCAGCCCAATCTCCGGATTCTTGGTCGTTTTCGGCTTATAGAAATTTAATTAATTAAATACTGTAATTTATTATTTTTTTTACATGTTAATTTATCTCAAGAAAAAATATAGGTACAAATCTTTAGGATTTTCTTCTAAGTGAAGAGAAAATTCAAGATCTTGAAGCAATATCTTCTTGAGTAAACTGCGATGTAATGTTGATTAATCATTAATATTTGATTACCTTTAATAAGAAGTTGATAACAAGGTAGACAAACACGAGAATCTATATTGCCTTGGTACTCCAGTCTGTATTTCATGCTACAGCATTTACTACACAGCACCTGAAATTAAAAAATACAATTTTTAAAAAGGAATTATTATTTCCAAATTAATTGTTTATTTATTATTTCAATATTTATTCACTTTTCCACAAGCTCGACAATGATGACGCCTCTTGATAACCGTGAACTTTACATCGCAGAGCATACAATTGGGTGCGTCGCTGTCGGGGATCCAAAATGGTGGTTGTTTTCCAAGTACCATTCCTGAATCCAACGAAGAATTTTCAGAAACATCCGGTGAAGGTACTCGAACTTGATCTCCATTTCCCTCGCCTTCAGGAACCTCCTGCACAGGAATTGTTTCTTGCGATCCTAAAATAAATTCCATTTTATAAGAATGAACATTACATCAAAGCTAATTTTCTATTCAAACAATTTAAATTATTTACCAGTCACAAACTCGGTCATATTAACAGTTGAAACTATATCCAAAGTCTGCGGCCTTGTTGGTCGATCTAGATCCTCCTCGCTATTTTCATTTTGATCCACGTTATTATCAGCGTCACTAATCCTAGTTTCATTGTCATCTTCTCTTCTACTAAGAGCCTCATTCACATTTAATTTACTACCAGTCTCTTCGTTATCAAGATTAAACTCAGGATCCGCAAACTGATTCTCCACTTCTTCACTTTCCTCCACACTTAATTCCTGGGAATTACTCTCTAGATGCTTATTACTTTGAATATCTTCCTCTTCAATTTTTTTCTCAGTGATTGCCTCGCTGCTTTCTTTTTCAAGGCAATCCTCTGAAATGCAATTTCCATTTTCTTTATCTTGTGCAGTAACTCCTTCTGCAATCCTTCCTTCCTCGTTCTTTGGTACGCTTTGTTGACCTACATCCATATTATCGGAACACTTTCTTACCTTCTCGTTCGTTTTCTTACTTTTTCTTACCCTTCCCTTGTCCTCCTTTACTTTCGAAATAGGTTTTGTAAGTTCGTGAAATTTTTCTGAACTTTTCATTGCTAAAAAATCACTCGAACCTTCACCACCAACTCCACTCTTACTGTAATCAATCACGGGGAATTTTTTTGCCTTTTGCTGTAAATCCTCCTCTGACACACTAGGAAGTTCACCAATAGTGACGCTCTCAAAAATTGGAGCCTCGTTCGCATCCTCATCATCTTGCTTATTCTGAAATATTTGTATCGATGGCTCAACAGCTGCAGCTTCGTTTGCCCTCTCTTCCGCTTCTAATTCTGCTAAATATCGATTTAATTCTTCCTCTGACAAGTCGTCGATATTCCCAAATCCAATAGGTTTGTGCTCTGTTGGAGGTGCGTTTAACTGAACGGCCTGGAAAACTAATCTAGTCGTGTTACTACCCTTGGCTTCTGGTTCCTGACTTTTCTTACTCGCGTAAAACTGGTCCATTTTTTTCGCTGCAATTTCTAGTTCTGTCGTCGTCTCAGGCAAATTTTCTCTACCTCCAATATAAATACATTCATAGACAGGATCTTTATCATGAAGGTCATTCTTTCCTGCAAAGTCTACGTTTTCGTAAGTGTGTACGACTTCTGAGTCAACTCTTTCCTTACTTTCTGGTTTCGTTTCTTTTGATTCCGACTTTTTTACCTTGTTAACGGTAGCGTATATTTCCTGAGTCTTTGGAATGTCCGTACCAATGTAGACGTTTTCGTAAACGTGCTCTGGTCCATCGATGATACTCTTTGCTTCCTGCCTCTCAGATTTTTCAGGTTGAACTTTGAAAGGTCGATCTATATTTGTCGTTTTGCTTGTTTCTGGCAAAACTACAGTCTCTGGTATTTTGTGTTCAGCAATCGCAACATTACTAGGTTTTTCAACACAGGAATCTAGCTTTATAGGTAGAAGAATATTCTGATACTTCGGTGGAAGAGAGACTGCATTTGACAATTTCGGAACGTTACTTGCAGTCCCAATATCGTTTTTTATTACACTTATACTGCCAGTATCAGTTGTAATATTTTTAATAACAGTGCAATCTGCAGATTCCATTTTTAAGACTGATTCTTCTCTTCGGACATCCCGAGTTTCACAGTCACTAGAACTTTCTTCTTGAACTAAACTCACACTCGGAGCGTTTATATATTCGTTAAGACTGCTAAAAACATTACTAACACTGGGTTTAATGCTGGGTTGATTTAATTTGTTATCGTAGCTGTTTTGAATTTTCGTGTTGCTGTTGTCGTTTAATTTTTTCTGGAGGAGTTTTTGAGATATGTCGTTGTGAATAATGGAAACTGGCTCGGGGTCTTGAGACTGAGATTCGACACATTGCTTGGGATGGATTTTGCTGTCGTTAAGATGACCGTGAGTGTAAAAATGATTAACAGAATCTACGTTGTCTAGTTTCAGTTCGGCTTTTCGAAAACTGGCAAGGTTGTCGTTTATTCTTTCCCTATCGTTTCGCGAGGAATCATCTAGGCTGGGCCTTTCATCTTTGTGTCTTTCAGGGGGTGGAATAACATTCAGATCCTCGTTGATTGCTGATGAACTTGTTGGGCGGTTGTAAGTTTTTGGAACTAGACCTTGAGCTGGAACTGTTGAGGGTCCGATGTGTCTTGGTGCTACTAAAGCAACTTGTTCAGCTCGATCTATAAAATATTTGATTTATTTTCATTTAAAATTAAGTAGACTTAATCTGACATTTCTTCAATCTTCACAAAAATATTCATTTATCCATTAACCTTATTCTCATTATAAAAAAAAGTAAATCGCAAAAATAGTATTCTAAGAGAAACGGGTACATACCTTCATTAAATTCGAACTCATCCAGCACTTTATCCAAATCGATGGCAAATTTCTCCATAGTTTTTACAAGAACGATATCACGATAAATCTGATATCATGTACAAAAGATATTCAGAAAAAGTGTAAACACATAAATTGTTAAGTTATACAAAGATAAAACTGCATTTATATTCCTAAAGCAAAGCACGCAGTTTTATAATAATATCGTTTTTAGGACAAATATTTTTGATGATTAGAATATTACTGAAATTTAAACTTCACATTGTGGATTCACTCGAAGTATGTATGTGCAAATTGAAAAATTTTCTGGAACCGATAATTATTTTGACAAACATAAACTGTCAATTAAAGAAAATTTGACATTCAGAAATTGCGAAAGGCTCTCGAATGCGGCACAATAATTTTTGCAAAACACAAGTCCTGGGTGAAAATTTACTAGTCAAACAGTTGATGAGATTCTTCGGCATGCATTTGGTTGTATTTGTCGAATCTTTTTCGTGATATTTTGCAACGCAGATAGCAAAGTTCCTAATTAACTTATTAACTATATGACGGAGGATGTCAGAGAACCATTTTGGTTTACATATTCAGACATAACATATTATACATACACATCTGTATGTACCAGCTGAAGATAAATAGAAAATAATGGTGGGAAATTCAAATTGAGTAAGGAAGATAAAATTTGGGTAAAGGAATGAAATTCTAAGAAATTATTAAGTAATCTTTTTAAATTTAGTTCTCAAGTTAAGCAATGTTTTGCGCGGTCTTTGATGTAAAATAGAAACTTATTTTTAATTTTAATTTGTCTATGAGGGGGGTTTGAACCCCCAAACACAGCCCTGGAAAATACAACTTCTAAAGTTAAGCAAGCATTCGCGCGGTTAGTACTTGGATGGGTGACCGCTTTGAAAATACAAGTTCTCAGGTTAAGCAATGTTTTCGCGGTTAGTACTTGGATGGGTGACCGCCTTATGAAAAATCCCCTGCGTAAGAGCAACCCATCATACCTCCGTGTAACGAACAGTGGCCCCAACTTGAGCCCGTACTCTACTGCGCATGCGTCGCACTCGGTATCTGATTGGTTGCTATTCGCGCGTAATTTGAAATTCATAATATTTTTTAGCATTTCAAATTGCGCGCGAATAGCAACCAATTAGGTACCGAGTGCGACGCATGCGCAGTAGAGTACAGGCTCGAGTTGGGTCACTGTTCGTTGCACGGAGGTATGATGGTTACTCTTACGCAGGGGCTTTTTCATAAACCGGTCACCCATCCAAGTACTAACCGCGCGATTTTGTACAAATAAAATATTTCCCGCGTCGGCCTCGATTATCGATATACGACGCGTCACGAACTTTATATTAACCAATAAGGAATCGGGTCCATAACTGTCAGTTTAACATCTGAGATCTGACATCTGTCAATGTCAAATTGTATGCGGTTTTAAAGTGAGGTTATAACATTATAGTATATATGATATGATATTACACTCAAGCGCAAAGCAAGCTTTGTAATGTAAATAAAAATAAAACATAGGTAGTGTAAGAAAATGGATAAATAAAATAAACAATACTTACAGGTAATCCAGGTAATGTAATGTTGACCTTTTATTTCTGTAGAACCTATTTATTAAATAAACTCTTTAATTTAAATGAGAAAATGAAGTTTTACTTTACTAAGAAATAAAAATTTGTCTCTATATATTATAGATTGTGTGGCACTAGACCATGGATATAAATATTTTACGAATAATTTTAAGCAATTGTAACGATGTATGGAAGGATGTTGAATCATCAGATGAGTGGAAAACTGTGGAAGCAACGAATCGTTTTCCACTAACAGACAATAATTTACTGAAAGCATTAATCACTTCATTGGTCAATCTTTTAGGCTACAAAGTATCGCCTGAAATGTCTCAGCGATACACTGTACGATTGTCTGTAATAGTACGTACAATTTTCTTACAATTCTTAGGTGATAAGGAAATAGTGTAATTTGGGTAGATATTTATATAATTGGCGATTTTAACTGTCTTCCAGGAAATATTACGAGAATGGATGCGTGTGCAAGGTTCCTTTGCAAATTTAAAAGGTACTTTTACAGACGGAGAAAAGACTTTAAAATTCGTAACTCACATTTTGGAAAAACACCTAACAGATGAGTTTCTAAAAGGTACTAAATCTGTTGATTGTTTAATGAACTTATATCGAGCCTTGAAATGCTTGTTACCCAAAAATCCATCTTTATTAAAACACTTGCACAAAATCCTTTATCGACTCACAGACGTGAATTCAACTGAAGAAAGCGAAAGATTACTTGTCTCAATTACTGAGTCACAAGAGGATGTGCCTGTTGATCAGTCTCTCCTGGAAAGAATATATTCATCTCAAAGAATTAAGTTAATCGAGGAGCCTTTAATGGAAGCTCTCGTATCATCTTATTCAGAATCACAAGTTCGAAATAATATCAACGAATGTCTAGAGCAAAAGCTCGATAAACTTCTTGAACGAATAGTTCATTCGCCATTAATATTTCAATTAACTTTCAGTTATTTAAAGGAAATATTTATAGCTGCTTCTTATGCTGAAGAAGCTGTCAATTTTATACAAATTGTTTTACAGTCTATCACTAATCGATGTAACAAATACAAAAAAGATATTATTGATCTTTACCCAAAGAATTTACAATCGTGTGCGATTCTTCTGAGAATCAAGCCGGGGATTCACTCGCAAAGTACGCAGCTTTGTACAATGAAGATGCTTAAAGATATATTCCTAAATTGTAATCAGGACTCTTTAATTTTAGTAATTCATTTTCCAGAGTGGCTAGAAATATTTTCATCTTTCCTCATGGAAAATGGATATGATTTACCAACTTCTTAGATTAGAAATGGAAGTAGAGACTGAATTCATGTTAACAATTAATTATGTATATTTTATATCCCTTTCAAAAAATTTTTATGGACATAAATTGTGAGATAAGATTTTATCCAAATAAAATTTGTTATTTTTTTATCTTATGTTTCTAAATTTGATAAATAAGAATTAAATTTGAAATAAATTATAATAAAGAAGACTTTATTGACTGATCGAAGTTGTACATTACCGTCGCATGTTCACTTTCAAACAAAATATAGTTGATACTATAGTTATTTTAGGAAATGCCACTTTCACCTACCTGCCTTTCTGTTTTAATGCTTACTTCATTAACTCAAAAACACGTTTCCAACAAGCAGCATAAACATTTGAACTGACAACACATATGTTATTCGTTTGAATAAAAAAAAATTTCGACACGATTCAAAACTAAAAACAAAATCAAGTTTTCAACTTTCGAACACTTATTTTGATAACTAATTATTAAATAATTAAATTAAATTAGCAGACAAGCTATTGCTATAAACAAATCTTTTAACTTTTATTAAAAACTTAGCGTGTTTCAATAGACAGCCATTCAAAAACAATGCTTCGCAAACTCGTAATAATAAATTAGATATTATTCTCCAAGCTCAAAATCTCTCATTTTAAATCGATAGACTAAAAATCAAGTAAACAGAAGATGCTCAGCAAAAATAGTCTCTCGCATTCTCTTAATTCAAGTAATTACAGAAAGGCAGGATAGTGTTTACTCTCTTGGAAGAAAGGTTCCAATTTTCTATCCTTCAAACTTGGATTGATTCAATTCTTTGCATTTCCTGAATGTGCCTCGAATCTGTGGAAATTATATTTTCGATGACACTACTGGTCATGGAGACAGGTGGAATTGGTATTGGAATTTCAGGAGTTGAAACAGAAGCGGCAGGGGCAGATTCAGGTTTTGGAGTTTGCTTGGAAGCAGCAATGGAATTGGAGGAATTCGATTTTCTTGGAAGTGGTTTACGTCTCTTCAGCTGACCTGACTGTTTCTTTTCCAATTTGATTTTCGCATTCACGTTCTTCGATTGAGCAACCTGTTCAATAGAACAAATTAATAAAATATTTTTAAATTAATACAAATAATTAACAATGACAGAGACACAGATTAGAATATAAAGATGCCTATTAAAATTTTTAAATGAGAATAAATATAAAGGTTCATAAATATCCTGATTACGTAAAAAGAAAATCACCCAAAGTTTGAAACCACTGCTAGAAATTTAGGAAATATTTAATTCATTCTTTATTTCACGGAACTGTACATTTCTAGATAAAACAACGGCACAGTGAAAAAAATTGTAGGTCAACGGCTAAAATACGACGAAAAAATTTCGACAAACAATTGAAAAATATCATAAAATCCTCAAGCACAATATAAATTCTTTTTTCCAAAAAAAGAAGAAAAATCAAAAACTTAGAATTGCAAGTAAAGCTTTTTTTAATTTCATAGAAAAAAATCAGAAGCCTTTTTATACAAACAACCCTTAGAGATTAACACATTACGGATTCAACTGGACAATTCTAAAAAATCTTCATCGAAACGGATCACGAATAAAGCACCAAAACCTGTCGAGCCACCAAGAATTCTAAATTGTATATTCTAAATCGACTCGATAACCGAACGAAAAAGGTCATGATCTTGTGGCGTCGATCGACAATATGACTTTGATTTGTTTCCATTTTATTGATCAACTCGTCGGCCAAAGATTTGCCTAAACTGTCACAGAATTGCACATCGATCGGAAGCGAAAAAATTTTAAAAACCGGGATGTAATCGAAACCTCAATAATTACAAAAAGAGCCACCACCTGTTCTATTGTTGTGAATCAAGCCGGTTAAAAGCATAAACAGTAGAAATATTACAAAATCAAATGCTCTGTTACCTTGTGAAATGTATTACATTTAACATTGAGGCGATGATTTTAAAATTTTTTTCTCCAAATGTGAGCTCTATTGTAACTTTTGTTCTGTACTTTTTTTTTCACACACACAATATAGTGAAAGGACAGCGGTGTATAATCCAATTTTGGACGATATCTTCCAAAATTGGTTACATTCTTTTATTATATATTTTTTTTACTTTTTTTCTGCAGTTTATCGACCATACAATTCCGGATGAATTTCGTAAATATATTCACACGTACGTACGCACGCCCACACACGTTCACACGTACACGCATGCGTGTGCAAGTATTTATGTAAATATATATTCATATATATATTTATATAATATATGTATTTATATAATATATATATATAAATCGTTTATTTCTGTAACTATATTTCTTCATTTGAGAGAGGGCGAAAGATCGCACTGGTTAATCGTACTTCAGACAGGATGGAAAGCGCATTTGCAATTCATTTTATTCAATATTATTTCTCAAGCCGAAGCGAGCTTTCACCCTACTATTTAATTTTTAATATATTAAAATATTACAAACTATTGCGAAAATTTCTAGTCGAAGAAATAATTCTCAGGGGATTGACTATGTCGAATCCCCTCCTTCTACAGTAAATTTGCTTTTTTTTTATTTCTTTTGAACGGTAAGTTGATAATCGTTTAACAATTAATAGTATTATGCTGATATTGTTATGTCCACGTAATTAACGTCGAAAATCGCACACCACTAAACGCCCGTTTGCCACCTCAAGTAGCGACAATTTATCGCCCAGGGTGACGATTTATCTAATATTTTTAGAGGCCAAAATAGATTACAAATCAGCTTTTTTCGCAATTTTATTGCGAGAGATAAAATGTATAACAAAGACTAAATCAAGTAAAGTCTTTAGATTCGAAAATAAAATAAATGAATTTCAAAAAAAGAGAGATTAAACTCTCGATTATATCTATAATAGAAAGAGAAACATCAATTTGATTGAGGGTTTCAACAATTGATTAAAATTTTTTTTAATTGATTAAACTTCATAGAAATTTATTCTTGATATCACCCCAAGCGTTCGCTACTTGGATAGAAATCTAACCGCTGCAGAATAAAATTTCTGCATTCTTCTAAACACACACGATTATACCAAAGCACGCATGCAAGAAACGCAAGCACATATTAGGACACGAACAACGCTCTCGAGTTTCCTAATACACACGCAGACGTGCAGTGTTTGTAGTTTTAGTGATCGACTCGATCGAATTTTCAATAACGTCGACTGAAAACGAAGTGGCTCTAATAGGGTCGCATCGAATCTGTGCTGCACGGTATTGTTCTTTTCTTTTTATATTTTGTTTTTGTATTCTTCTGTTTTTAACATCTTAATTTTGTTCACGTACTCGTTTTGAAGACGCAGCTCGGTAATATAACGATAATAAAGATATTAATAGTAAAAATAGTAATAATAATAATCGTCATCATCGCAATAGTAATATAATCATATTAATCATAATAATGACAATATAATCGTAAGAGTCATAATAATCGCAGCAGTAAAGAATCAGTTGCTCCACAACTGGAATTTGTCATAATTTTTTTTTTAAATGCAACTTTTAAATTAAAAATTAACTGATCAGATTTCAGAGTCCGAGGTTAAAATAACTGTAATTTACAATCTTTATAATATAAAAACAGTTGTGAGTCCAAAAATCGCAAAGTCCGGTTGTGGGGTAACGCAATAACCATAATAATAGTAGCAGTGATTGTGATAACAGTAAAGATTTATCCCCTCATGCACGACTGTAAGTTCTGCGCCTATCGCCTACACTTTCGATAATAATCTGCAGCTAATCGACGCTCGCCAATTATTAACCGTACAACGTTTGTAAAACAGCAAACGGAACACCAAACTATCCTCTAACAACCACCTTTTTCTCTATTCGAAAAAAACAAACATATCCGATGAAGATAGATTGAGGATTTGGGAAGAGATCTGAGATCAAAAAAGAGGAGAGGGTGACAGCTAGAGAGGGAGGGAAATAGAAGGGGAGAAAAAAAGGAAAAAGGAGAGATAGAGATTGAGAAAACTAATAGTCATACAAACTGTGTTAATCCATGTGTGTGGCAATAAGTAATTGTTACTTCAATAGTAATTCTCTCACTAGACACGATTCAACATATAGAAAGTTTATCGTTATTATTTAATAGTTATTATTTATCATTTTATAATTATTATCTTAAAGCTGTCTAAGGACTCACTGCGTGGCAGGAGCATCGTGTTTTTTCTTTCTTTTATTTTATATTACTTTGCTTACTCTTACGTGTCAGATGTTTTGTAAATCTGTTTCTCTGTGTATGTATTTTTTTTGTTTATGTTTGTTGTATGTATGTGGGAAAAACTTTTGGATGTAAAAGTGTAGTCTTGGTGTAAGTTTCCCCTAGTGGATGTGTTTAATGTATTATATCTTAAATATCTACTACTTGTTGATGCTTTGTAATTTGTAATTTGTATAGATCACAATGTCATACCACCTGCGCCAATGAACGATTTTTCTATGCCTTTTCGTTTCCTTCAGAACGTTTGCATTATGCCTATTTGCGGATCGCGAACCACAGTCGCTCTTAAATTTCACAAGTCTTAGTCGAATGTGAACACGCTGCGGGAATTGTATTGTTTTTTGTTTTGTTTCTTCTTTTTGACAAAAATGAAAGAATTAAGGCCTAAATTTCAAAGGCTTTGAGTTCTAAAACTCTCCGATTTAAAAGTTTTAAAATTACAAAGCGATCAAAATTTAGAAGTTCGCCTAAAAAATTAATTCCTAAAAAAAATGCAACGTAACGAAATATTGTGGAAACGTTCCACAAAAACGACATTGAAAATCGGAAGCAATGCGAACAAAATAACGCGCCCGAAAAAAAAGTGTTCGTACTCGACACGATATTTTTTAGCGATGTGAAGTGGACGTAACAGTATTTAAAAAGCACGACTTGGTGCTTCTTGACAAATTCAAGAGAGACGCAGAATTAAGCTAGCGACCCTGACTCGACTTATATTTCATTTTAAGTCTTGTTGGATTTCCATATTGTGATTTACATTTCGTTAATCTATCCTTGAATACTATATCCTAATTAAATTCAGACCAGCCGAAATTGTTGATTTAGAAAAAGAAAAAAAAGGATACCCAAGAAGCGACCGCGAAAAATAATATGAACGATCACATACAAGAAAAAAACGCATTTTATGCGTTGATACCTATCCATCGAAATAGATAATAATATGATCATCGCTAAAAAATAAATAAAATTTCTTTCATCTCTTATTGAATTGCGTTCATCGTACAATAGCTGTACGAGATCGCGCTTGTCAATTAAATAGCACGTATTATCATCTGTATATGCAATTACGCATTATCTATGCCGCTTATTAACAATATTGATTTCGCACCAGCGCGAAATGTTTATGAGTGTTTTTGTCGTTCCTTTCCGGGACAGTATTACATTTTTAATATGTATTATATAAGAACGTAAAGAGAACAGATAGTCGTTCAAATTGTCGACATCATCGTTAGCATAGCGTTGCAGATTGAAAGCGTATAAGATTTTCTTTTCTCTTCCAGGAATTAACTCGAACTATCCATCTTCGACTTGGTCTTGTATTTCATCTCGATTAAATCGTCTTTTCCCATATAACTTTGTTATTCGTTTTTAAAACTCGTGTTTTCCTGCGCCCGAATAAAAGGACCCAAGTGGTTGTTTGCCGACGATAATAGTGCATTATTCAATTAAAATCATTATGGTTTTGTCGGGTCTCGCAGTCGCCTGGGTCCGCGGACATTGGCATTTCGTTAGAATTATACACTTAAATAGATTCTATATAAATACCTAATATGTATTCGTATAATACATATCTATTATGCAATTGTGTTAGAAGTCGGCCGTCGAGCTCAAAAACGTAACGTTGTCAGTTTCGCGTACACATCATGAACGTACCTTCGGATTTTTGAAATTTTGTTGTTTAGTCGCCTATACGTTCACGAGTTTGCGTCAGTGACTGTAATGTAATTAATAATATACATATTATATGAATCGTGTTTGCCTATCAACTCTTTTTCTATATATTATCTCATCGTTATTATTTGAATAGAGACGTCGATCGGTTTGCAAACAAGGATGTGAATATTAATGCGCAGAATGTCACAGGGTAGCGTTTGGCGATTGAAAACTCTAACGCGCGAATAGAAATCGAGGAGTTATCTCGATCTAATTTCTGGTCAGTAGCGGCAACTGCAGTAGCATTCGAAGACAAAAAGAAACCTAAAAATTCAACGGCTAAAGGCGGAAAAGCGACACTTGGAACGGTCGACGTTCGTCTTCTCCTGTCCTCCGCGACGTAATCGTTAATATAACAACTATTTATCCATAAATTCTGAACGATCAAATTCAATTGTAAACGTAACCTCGACTACAGTCCATTTCCCGCGAGGAATCCTTTTCTCGTTGGACATGAGGCGTGCTGACGAGAGAGAGAGAGAGAAAGAGAGAGAACTGCGTTTTGATAACGAACTGCTAGCAAGTGAAGAACGTGCGATGAATGTTGTTGATAGAATAATCATAAGTGATTAGGGGGAAAACGAGGAAATGAACGGTAGTATATACAACGTTAATCGACGGCAACTCCCATTCAAACTAGGAAATTGCGCGCTACATTCACCAAGATCCACCTTTGAAATACCTATAATCTTCGTACAACTCGCTTCTTCGCGTTGCTTGATAATAATAATTCGTCGATAGATAAACTGGTCCGAACGCTCATCTCGTATTTGATGTTGAGACGAAGGGCTACTGGAATAGAGTTGTGTTAACACTTTTCCAATGTTTCGTCGCTCTCGAGCGTCAGAGGGTGAGAGGGTGACGATGACGAGGGTGACGATGACGAGAGTGACGATGACGAGAGTGAGAGTGACGACGATGTCGAAGATGATTGAAATGGCGATGACGACGGCATACGGACTCGGACAAATTTTTTTAGTACGCTTAACGATTCGAAAACGAGTTACGATTAAAATTCCAATGTTCGAGTTAAGTTAAAGCCTTTTTCACTTGATTAGAGGGGAGTCTAGATTCGGATTGGGGTTGGGCTGTTGCGAAGTGGATGATGGTGATGGTACCTGTGCCACCACTGATCCTTTTCCGTCGGACAGTACACTGCTTCCGCCGCCGGCGCCGACACCACTCTCTTTCATCTTATCGCAGTAGTCAGCGAAAATGTCGCGGAATCGCGCCCACGACTTTTCCGGTACTGTTATGGCCGTTCTGAAGTTTGTCTTCACCTAAAATGAAAAAAAATAGAATTAATGGAAAATATTTTGCTTATTCAGGCTGCAAAACTTCATTTTTAAATATCCCATAAGCAATTTTTTGTTTTTTCTGATCATTAAATTTTAATTAAAACATAAAGATTAACCTCAGATATTCTCATATAGATGCCTCGGTTATTTTGCCCGATATCGAAATAGAAATTTTTATTGTCGACGCGCATGTAACGTCCCTCAGGTAGATCTCCCTTGAAGCCACCATCGTCTGTTCCGAATTCCTCGAGGAGATCCGTCAAGGCGTCACGAAACTCGATCATTCCTTGCGCTGGTATTGCTATCTGAGTTCTGGGTCCACCTCGCGTTATCGTTTGCGATACCTAAGAAATCAAGAGTCTTCTTAAAATCTACAAACCTAATTTCAATCATACTCACATTCTTTCAATACATACTTCTATTTTCTACAATCTACAACTTCTATATTCAACACTTTCTTACAGAATAGACTATTTAAAATATATTTTTCAAGCGTGATGACGGATGATCTTTTGTCCTAGCGTGGAAAACAGAATCACGTTAATGAGGAAGCTTTTCTTTCCCAAAAAGCGAACAGCTCTTTTAAATTTCGATTCCATTGCATCGAAAAATAACCAAATAACGTGATTCTTTTTCTGTGTGAAAAAGAGTAATGCAATTAATTATGTATTTGCTGGTCGGTACATACAGCGGAACTCACCC
This sequence comes from Synergus japonicus, assembly GCA_900474275.1. Lineage (NCBI taxonomy): Eukaryota > Metazoa > Arthropoda > Insecta > Hymenoptera > Cynipidae > Synergus > Synergus japonicus. The sequence continues at coordinate 51,979 of UCOH01006077.1, forward strand.
GCAGGAAACGGCCGCGGGAGTTCTCTTTAAGGTCTAGGTAATACCGCCTGTTGTCCTTAACCATCATTTCCGACTTGAGTTTTCCGTCATCCGGCACATTATCCGGATTTGGCGGACCTAATCATCGCAAAACGATAAACAAAATGTCAAGCAAAGAATGACAAAAGCGCGACGATTAAATGTAAAATTAAAAAAAAAACAAACATGGCATGCATAAAAAAAATCGACACTTACCTAGAGATGCATAATAATCACTAAATGTTGATAGGTGATCCCGAAACTCGGAAGCTGTACTAAGTGCTAGGAAGATTTGGCTTCTTCTACCGTCTGCTCCGATCTAGAAAAACATTGTTTAAATACGATTAAATGAAAATTCATAAACCTAGGAAAAATAAATATTTAATTTAAATTGAGAACTTACCTCGGCTACTTTGATAAACCTTCCACGCTTGTTTTGTTTCACATCCAAGTAAAACCTTTTGCTTTGAATTTGCAACATTTTTGTCGCCAACTCCTGCTCGGCCTGCTGACCTTGCTGACCTGCAACATAACATCAAATAAGTCAAAACTCTTTCTTGATATTTGAATTATAGGCGAACGTACTGTGTCATTTTATGATGAATTACGAAAATATCTTTTGCAGTTATTTTCTGGTATTTAAAACTAATTAAACTATAATTTTTTCAAGTACCCAACTCCTCGTAATTAGAATAAATTTAGAAACTGTAACGTGCTTTATTATAAAAAAATATTTTTTTATAATGAATTATGCATTAGAATTATACAAGATTATTTTTCCCCTCATGGTAACTAGCCACCTCTTTCAGGAGTTGCATAAATTGATCTCTCTAACTTGCGAGAGGAAGAGATCCTCGGAAAACTGGGTTACGCTAGAGGATTGGGGAGGAGGGCTGTTCTCTCATTCTTTCAGACTAAGCTGACTAGGTCATTCTGGACAATCGGGTGATTATAATCCGACCCAACCTAGCGACAATTTTGCTTAACTTAAATAATCATCCATAAGCCCTCCAGAATTTTGAAGGAGAATCATGAAATTCAAGAAGTAAAGGATAAAGGAAGGAGAATGGAGATCCTTTAGCTTGGTCGAATGATAGAGAGATGTTGCCAGTCCTACTCGATCAATAACAGCTGCACCTCGGGTTCAACGACACCCCTCCCCCAATCCCTCCCGCATTCTATCAAACCTACTTCCTTTAAACCACCCACTTTTTCATTCCTTTCCTCCCTTCTCTTCCTGACCTAGGTTAATATCTTTATCCCGGTCTAGGGGATTCGCTCGATTTCCACGAAAAGTACGAGGGTTGACACTGTGTCAAGGACGTTGTGAAATGAGGTGAAGGAGAACCGAGAATTCAAAAGGGATAAAACCAGATCCTACTGGTTTCAACCTGCATCAGTTTATAGGAAATTTAATGCGTTTGAGCAAGAACACAGATACGAGAAATCGAGATAAAAGGATTTTTATACTTTTGTGTTTTAATTGAATTTTCCATCTCGAATTCTAATATTTATTGATGTTGGTTTGAAAAATCCAGAATTAAAAAAATTCCATCACAACGTATGTTTATTATTGTTACTCAATCTATACCTATGGTAATCCCGCTTTTCTGATCTGATTAGTTTATAATTAATTGAATAAAGCGTTACAGTTTGGAATTTGGATACAATATAAAATTTAGAGATCATTAAAAATCCAGAATCTAATACAAAATTAAATGTTGGCAAAATCGCTTCAAAAAGAGGAGGCGCTCCGATCGCGGTACCTACTCGATTGTTGCAGGCTGCCAGGAATAGGGACAGGACTGAGGTCACCCTGGAAGATCCTGCTTTTGAACATCTTGTCGATGCTGCGATAATCCGTATACCTGTACATACTCTCCACTACCTCTCACTACTCAGGACATGGTGGATAGATATCTTCTCGATATAAATCACTCAAGATATCTCAAACCTCGATTTCGAATTTCCAATTCAAAAATCCCGTTTCCCCACACATCCAGAGTATCCTCGTTATCTTCCACCACGCCTAAATTTCCTCGCGAACTCACACACTGCAACTCGCACTCTCCTTGAGCACGGTGTCCTTTTAAAAGCTTCTTCAAGTCACATCACTTGATTCCAAACTCACAGCGACCTTCTAAAATGGAAAATAAGTTGACATTCCAAGCCCTTGTATTTCCAGAATCCTTCCAACTTGCAGTTGTTTTTTGGTTCCAAAATTTTCCAATTCTGTTGGTTTTTGATTCGTGGCTCTTCAGTCCAAGGTTCCTTTCTAATCTGATGTTACCTTCTGGTCCTCTGAGGTAGTTTACGCAACCCTTCATCCTCCGAAACACCCCGGAGGGCTCACTAGGTCACCATTTATCAGGAAAGTTTGGGAACTTTGGGTGCTGGCCGAAGCTCGACTCGTTCATTCGAATTGTTTAGCAGAAATGCAGCACTTGCAAATTTCCAGCGAACCGGATTGATTGGTCAACTGCTGGCCATCCCGCAACATATTTTTCAACCCAGCCCGTCCTTAATACAAGCGGCAACACGATGCAGTGCCTGGTACAGCGAATCGAAGTTTCCTCGTTGCCTCCTTTTTCTCACACTCCACCTCTCCTCTTTTCTCCACAGAATCTTTATCTCTTTTTATCTCCTCTAACTTTATTCCTTACTTCTTTCTCTTTTTTCCTTTCTCTTCTTCTATTTCTACATACATCTCTCATTTCTCTATTCTCTCTCGATACGCTCGTTCTTGCACCTCTTTCTTCTTACGTAACACGTCAAATGGTTACGGTTCACGTATAGAGCAGTGCTTGATTTTTCTTTATTGGTCATTCGGTTTCTCGAAAGAGGGCCTTAGGCTCAGGATGAGGTATGAGATGAGATGTTGATTGCTGCTTTCGTAAACTTTTGGCTGCTTCCTGTTGAACCGATTATTCTGATATTACGGTATTGAGAGGTCACTTCCGGTCTCTAGTTTGATTTAAAGCTGGAACTGTAAGTAGAGCAAGGGTTTAAAAAATCTAGCTGATAACTGTGGTAGAAGGAGGCCACCGCCTTTTTGAAGCGGTGGTGAAACTGGGCCTTTTGCATCGCGGCATTCCGGATGAGTTTTCAGGCCCAGAAGTGGATTTAGACGTGGACGCAGACGAAGCACATCGACGACATTTACGCACGCACTCGGAGAGCAAGTGCATTGATCTCTGCGCGCTCGCGACCTGCCTCAATGCGAACTGCATTCCCGTGGCCTAAAGCCTCGTCTCCATGACCGTCGATGGCGCGGCGTCGCGGCGCATCGTCGACGGAATTCAGCCTCCCTCTAATAGCAACGAAAGAATTTGAGTTAATTCTAGAGTTAGAAGGATTTTCCATTTCGAAGCCACTGGACTTTAGGTACTTTCCAAATTTGAGGATCTTTCCAAGTGGAAATTTAAAACTGGTATAGACTGCGTCAATACTATTTATGACACCGTCTCAATACAAACTAAAATTACATGAGTTTCAAAAAACTTCAAAACATTTTTAGACTCAAGGGTTTTCAGAAGTTTTCATGGGGTTTTAAAGGATTTCGTAAGATTTCTACGATTTCTGAGTGCGTGGACCGTTTTTAAAGGTTTTCAAGGATTACTAAAAGATTTTACGAGATTTCAAAAGATTTATAGAAGATTTCAAGAGTAGTTTAATCTACGAAAATTATATGAATAGAGAAAAGAAAATACGTTTGCCCCCTTCTTCGTTAAGTCAAATTGGTAATTTCGATTTCCGGAAATAAACCGAATAATTAAGCGATTGATACATCCTACATTTTATTGTCGGTTATAACTGTAGAGGCGATAGATGTTATTCCTGTTCAACACTTGCAAGCGTGGAATTGCTGCAGGTCACGAATAAAATTTCATTCTTGTCACGTTTGACGTCACAGTTTCCGTACCCGGAACTTTTAATTTTTATGCTTTCCTATCATTCTGCAATAATGTTTCCCTATTAGTAATATTTTTTATTTATCGTCATATGAACGTTTTTCCGGAAAATTATTTTTTGTTTCTGAATTTAGCTTCCCCAATTCTGACGAACAATTTATATGAATAAATTGATTGAATCTATTTTTTATTTCCTTGAGCCTATTTTGCATTCGATTCATTTAACGAATTGAATCCTTCAAATATACATAAGACTCGTAGGTATAGATATGCATTTCACGACTATCCGGGGAATTTACAATGCCGCTCACACGATGAAATCTCTTCCAGGAGAAGGAGTTGCGGAAAGTCCAGTTTCGTTTATTCTGAGAATTCGTTTTCCTATCTTCTATTTTTTCTCGCAGTCGGTAGCTAGGCATCGAGTAATAAAATGTGGAGGACAACAAAAATAATGACAAAGAATAATGACTGCAATGAATATTACGTTCAGAAAATTTACGAGACGGCTGTGACTCGTTCTTAAAATGATCATCGATTTAAAAGAGGGAAACAAGAAAAAATGAGAGACGTCACTTCGCGGAGCAGTCCCTAAAGAGCTTCTATAAATAATCGTCGTTACCGTGCGCGGACAAAAGTATGGACTGAATTTGACATCACAGGGGGGGGAGGACTTTCCTTAGTGCCAAGAAAAAAGGAAAAGTGGTGAGAAAACTTTGCAGAATTTTATTGATGAAAGCGTTAATGGTCTCGTCTCGTTATTCTCATTTGAAAGTGATTCAATTAAAATATAAATGTGAGAAGCCTTTTTTCATTATTTTAAAAAAAGTTTTATATTAAATTGTATATAGATCATCCTAAAAACTCCCAACTTATGAAAGTAATAAATCCATTGCACGAATGCCAGAAAGGAAAGTAAAATGGTAGAAATTTATCTGACATATTGCCAATGATGTCATTTCTTTTATATGTAGAATTATTTGAGTCGACTCTATTACTTCCGCTCTAAAAAAAAGTTTAATAATCGAATTTCCTGAAGAAAAGTTCAGGTTATTAAAATTGTAATAAGCCAGAAATCAGGATTTATTCATGAAAAAGCAGTTTTTCTGATTTATAATTCATATGATACTTTTAAAAGAGTTCTGGATAAAATATACGACTTAAAAAAATTGAATGAATTTTAAAAGTTTAACACTTTTAAATTGCTACGAGTATGGTAAATTTCTATTTCAATGCTGATAAATTCAGGACTTTTAAATATTTGAGAGATCGTTTTTAACAAGAACTCGGAATTTCACCCATTCAAAATTTAATATAGCAGAAATTACCAAGATTCAAACTAAGAACCCAGGATTTAAAAAGAAATATCATTTTTAACTGGATAAAAATATTTTTTAAACTTAAGAAAAGCCTGAAATTTTCAAGTACCTTCAGGTTTCCAATATTGTATCTTGTCCATGGTGTCTCCCCAACCGTTGGTCAAATTTTTCTGCACGTTAACAGGATATTTGTTCTGAATCGACTTAATAACTTCTCCCATATCGACGCACAAAATAACGGAGTGACACTCCAAAAACAAGACTACCCGCCACAATTTCTTCACGGAAATTCCAATGAAAGCCAAAACTTGTCACAATATTTTACACCTATCCAGTCACCAGGAGCTTCTTCGAATCACGTTTAGTTTTTTTTTATTTTAATATAAATTGTATTTATTCACTAGAAAATCATATAGATATTATCTAATCGTAATAAGATCTTCAGAAACGAGGCTGCTTTGTGTAAAATCTATTGTGGGAAGACGTCTTATATTTTCTGCATGAAAAACTTGAACTTCGACTAAAGGAGAAACAAAAGAAAATTAAAAAAAAATGGAAGACCATCTTTAGCCAAGGAAATACAAGAAATATAAAAATTGATATGATTTCTGTTTGATCGACTAAGAAAATTCTCTATTTTCTTGAAAAACTACATAACATCATGTCAAAAACAACCAGTATCAGATTTCAGATAATCGATTTTAGTAGTCAACTTGCACGATGTGTCAATGGATAAAATAACGCGTCAACACGCCTGTATCAACCAACGAATTGTTCGGGGCATTTCCAGTGAATGAATCAATGAATGAATGCATGAATTACTGAATGAAATTTTACTCTGTAGTGTAAAAGAACATTTTTTAAACCTCGACTATTTTCCATTGAATTCTAAATTAAGGAATTATTAGACTAATTGATACAGAGTGCATTATTTTATTTATTACACTTATTTATCTTTATTATTTTATTGATTATTAAATAAATACGTTCCATTTTTTGTGATTATGATACAAATTCCCATAAGTACCAGTCAATTGCCGACAAGTGCAAACAGAGCGTCTTGGTAAGACTAGATATCCTAGTATCAGTAGAAAATACCTGTTTTGGCAAGACTCTTCAATTTAAAATTGATTCAGATTCTCTCCCTCAGCGAGGAAATTTTATGTGCTTCTATATAAACATTTTCAAGTGAAAATGAGAATTTAAGTAAATCATTCAGTTATTTAGAAAATACTTCTAAAATTATTTTTCTTTTTCCAAGTTTGCATGGAAAATTGGAGCTACACATTCCTTTCTGTTTATACTCAATATTCAGTGAAATGAAACATTTTAAACAAAGAGTTATGATTGCCCATCCATTATTTTTCAAATTTACAGATTTCTTAAAAAAAAAAAGAAAAAAAGAAAAAACAGCATCCATCCCTTTCTGGTCAGATCCTTGAACAAAACGAAGTCAACCACTAGCAAGTAGATCGGAATTTCATCTGACTCGGTGACTCATGTCAGACATTCGTCAGACCGGGAATCACGTGGACATTGGCAGGTCGTGCGATGATCTACCATTCACTATCAATTTTCTATTTCTTTTTTCTTTCTTAAACTTCACCAGCTACCACCAACCAGTAACCACTATCAACTATATCCAATATCAACCAAATTCTCCACTATACAAGTATCCACCAAAGAACTCCACATAAAAAAAAACATCTCTCAGCGAATTGCCCAAAAAATAACAAAACTTCCCGCTAACCAAACCTGAACCTTTTTCCTAATCTATGAAATTAAAACCCCGATCGAAAAATCAGTTTCGGTCTTCCAGATTAAGGCACTAGGTGCTCATAAAGTCTCTCGCGGTCCGCAATAGGAGGCCAACTAAAGCTGACTCTGGTGGAAGTTACGACGATTGAAGAGTCAGTGCGGCGATGACACATCGCGTTTGGTTTCGCGGGTACGCAGAGTGTGACGAACAGAGGAAAGCACACGCTGCCTCGATCCGAACGACGGTTAGAATGTTCTTTACGTACGTGTCGTCAACGTGAAATCGGTGCCGGTGACGTATCGGTCATTCATGGAGCCCGTCGTCATGCTATAGGAATGTGATGCGCATCATGGTGGTGCAAGACAACTCTGCCACAAATGGACTTTTATTCCAAACAGTCGCCCTCCTTTCTTGAATTTATTTTACTTTCTGGACGAAAAATGAAAATTCCAAGGGTAGGTATACAACCCAAATCGATGATAACCTACCTGAGGTTAATCCAGCTTGTGTGACGGCTTCCTTGGCGGATTTGTCCCAGCAAGATTCCTTGTCTGGAATCATTGACATAAATGTAACGATACTTTGAGGCGAGCACTCGGGTCAACCTGGATACCGTCATAACATTAAAGGCTCTCGTCAAGCTGGTGATTTGCTTCAGAGCAGCCATGATTCCTGATTATTTCCACCTGTCAGTGGACCACACTAGTTTTATTTATTTTATTATGCACATACAGCACGTGCACGACAGGCACATCCACGTCAAAAACACCTTTCACAATTTCACGTAACGATTCTTTTCTATCGAATAGAAGTGTCCAGCAGTGTCTAGGAACAGGGCTGACAGGTTAATCTTTTTGTTTTTAACCTCTAACCTCTACCTCCAAGAACCACGCGCGCCACATGTCACGAAAGAACCACGTGACTCCACCCCACGCCGTATTATTTGTGACGTCACGGACAGCTGACTCTGCTTGTCGTGTATTTTCTCTCTCTACTTGTTGGGGGTGTCTCTCTTTATTTCTCTCTAATTCGGACTATACCACTTTGACAAGTAGTGACAGTTGCCACAAATTAAAAAATATCAAGTTCTTCGCCCTTACCCTGTTTCCTTAGTCAATTTTTAAACGTGTTTAAAGTGTTTTAGATGAGTTTAATTCAAAATTAAAAATCATCTATTGCAACGCTTTCAAACGTCACAGCATCAAAGTTTATGGTGTTTAAATTTGATTGCTTTCGTATTTCAATATTTTGAAGTCCCATATTTTTCCATTCTCATTTTCTGCCTCTCTTATCAATTTATCGTCTTTCTCTGTTTCTCCTTTTTCACTTCGTATGCCTCCTACTCTCTCGTTTTTTTTTCTCTTTTCTCGTACCACAGATAAGTGAGTGCTTTTTATAGAAGTTGTTAAGCTATCTTAACTTTGATGCTTCAATTTTCACACAACTTGTCCTGAAAATAATTGACTCTTCATTTTATAGTTGGCAATTTTGAGAATGGTGGCAGCACGAGTGGGTTGGTTATTTAGGCGCATGATATGGATTTTAAAGGGAAAAATTTAGAATTTTATTTGAACGAGGACTTCTATTTCTGAATTGTGACGCACATTTCTAAATGTACTAGATAAACTGTAAGGGAAACTTGATTCACAAAAAGAAATTCATGGATGCTTTCAAACTATCATTATACATACTATTATTAAAAATCAGAAGTCAAAATAGTACATTTCGATAAGACAAAATTCGTTTCTAAATATTGAAAATTTTAACCATGTTTTAAAAACTTAGAACGTTATTCAAATCTGAGAGAATTCACTATTCAAGTGAGATACTAACCCCAAGTTATTTTTAGAGTAAAAAAGATATTTCGAACCAGGGATTTCGTCAGCTTAGACGGAATTGTATATGTAACCGTAACTGTCAAAGGCACATTTCTCCTCAAAAAATGATCACCGTACGTTGCCAGAGTTTCTTTCGTTATTAATTATCAGATTTCTTACCAGAGTCAAAGTCAGCACCTCCGGCATCCATGCCGCCTGGATTTCCATATTCTGCAAAATAAACAATTCAGTCTCAGTAAAAGTTGAATTTCGAGATTATTCGTTCACAAAATATTGAAAATTATTGTACAAATAAGAGTATTTGCCTGTCATTTAAAATTTTATCAACAATTGCCAAGATCGAGATTTTTAGAAATGTCTTAATGTTTCTGTCTTTTGAGTCAATATCTAAAAAGTGTGTCGTTCGATATTCGCTACAGTGCATAGACACCAAGCGTCACAAATCGAATTTTCTTTGGTTGGGATTCTACATAATATAACACCACTTAATATAATATAAAATAGGTATATACGAGTGAAGATTAACATTCGAATTGTGAGCCAAAGGTGTCTTCGATTTTTGAGACTGTAGATACAAATAAGAATGTCGAATCTAGTTTATAAAAGATAGAACTCATGGGTAACTTTGCCAGATTCCAGTAATCTTAATTTAGGCAATTCTTACTCAATCGCTGATCATCCTATCAAGATAACAACTCTACAACATTTACTTTCCTTCTGACGCAAATCGTTTAGATAAACCTAACCTAACATCTGATTTGCAGTTCTGAAGTCTTTAATCTCGTTGCATAGCAACCCCGTTTTCCTTCCCTTGATTTAAATTCCCACCGCTTGGCAACACAGTCTCCTAAAATTGTTGATAAAACATTAAATGATTATTTCGTTATGGAGCTATTAATCTAAAAATACCAGACTCACTTGTCAATAAAATTAGAACCACTGCACTTTTCTATAATCACTAATGCCAATCTTCAAAATTGTCAAACCTTCCGTCCACCTAGGCTACATCTTGAAATTCTCACCATAGAATATTGAGATTTGACCTATAAGAAGCCTGCACTAATTTTTATAGTTCATAAGTTTTGTAATGAATTTTGTCATTGATTCCAACAAGGGAAAAAATAAATGACCATCTAAAACGGTGAAAATTTGTCACCTTCATGATAGAAAACTATAAATACACTCTATATTCACCATGGTGCAAATTTCAGGTCAGGGTAACCCTGGCAACAGTTCTCCAAAAACTCGCTTTCCTATCCTTTATGGAATTGTTCCACTGTGATTTCAGGGGTGGAAGCTAGAATCGAACCTAACAAACATCTATTTCCATTTATTTTTGACACAAACTATGATAATTTTTTATTAAATCAAGTTTTACACTGAAAATTAGAAACCAAGTCAGCTTCTTAATTCTTTACGAATTCAAACAAAATAGATGTAAGAGACCTAAGTGGAACATGAAAAGATGCAGTGATAATTCTGCCTTCATGGCACGTGTATCTGGAACGATTGGAACCTCCTCCACACACGTTCGTGTAAGAACATACAGGAATACACAAAAACATACACATACACAAGCAGACAGACTCTCACGAGATAGGAACTATAGAATTGAGCGAAAGGATCCACTCTCCCTTCCAAAATCTTTCTCCCATCCTGAACTTGTAAAAATTGCAGAATACATTCGCCCAGATCGAGTGTACGAATAGTGGCCATTCCTCCTGATTAAAGATTTGGACAAATGGCAAAATACCACCCCCTTTTTACGCTTCATGCTCATTCAAATTATTTGGACGAATAGCCACCAATACGAATATCTGCAAACTCTCAAAATTCTAGAAACACCCAATTTGCAAAAAGGGTCCGGCAGTGCGACAATGGCAGGCGAGAATGGCAGGCAGGCGAGAATGGCAGCCATCTTGGATCCTGGGAGGTTAAAGCGATTTTTTTGCAGCCCGCGTCTGACAGAGACTCAAAATTTAAGCACTTGGAAGCAAAAGCTTCTTCCATTAAGAAATAATAACCGGAAATACCCTGTACGTTCAGGACTTACTTTGTGACTGATCGTCAAGGCTCTCTCGGTCCGACATTTCCCGTCTATCCAGGAAGGCGAAAACGTTGGTCTTTTTTAGAAAATAGCTCCGACACTGACACCCAACGACACGACCTAACCAATCGCAATTTTTTTCACTTCACTGCACTCCTTTCGCTGTTTGCTCGCTTGTTCCGCCAGTTCCGACCCCGCGCGGACCTCCTCGCGAACTTGCACTCGCGCACACACACACACTGCACACTGTTGCGGACTGCGGACCAAAGTGAGGTTAGGAATTAATGAATTAACGGGTTGTGAAGGGGTGTGGAAGGGAAGTTCGAGTGTGCGATATATCGAATTTCGATATTTTGGCGCGCTTATTTGAAATTTCAAATCAATTTAAATTTTACACTTGCGGATAACTATACTATAACTTGTTAAGATAGTAACGTGCCTCAAGTTTAAAAACAACTTTAATCAACTATGAACACAAAATATTATTTTTATTTGTTATTGTAAAATCCAAAAATTATCTCTTAATGTTATCATCCTGATGCAACAAATATTCTAAGCTCCAAATAAGATCAATATATTTCACTTTCAGCTTTCGGATCTTTGAGGTATGTACTTCACATACTAGAATTATATATTTTACTTTAATTTTTCTATTTAGTTATATCTTATTATATATTTTTAAAAACTGAAATTTTAATTTACAATTTGTTACCTTTCACCTGCAAAATAATTATAAGGTGCGAAGTACAAATAGGTTTGAACAGGTATTCTAAAATCGGCTTTCATTGACTTTTCCAAAGACAAGAAAAGATACGTATACTTAAATTAAATTTAGTTTAACAAAACTAATGACTACGAAATTGGAAGAGGAAAATTATTCTTGATAATACCAATTGTTCTTTATAGCAAATCATTTACCTTACTTGCTAAATAAAATGTATAATAATTGCGATCAGCCGACTTCTTTGAATCGTTTTATTCGTATTTTTTAAGCAAAAACACAACGAAATTGAAGTACAGTTAAATCTTACACTTTATTCTGATACAACTAAGGTATTAAGTGTACAGTAATATGATTTGTGTTCGCCGCATGTATGTGACAAATGTACCATGTGTGTTACAATGCATACGTATGGATGTAACAGTGTGTGAGTAATTAGGTATGTATATGTACATACGTACGCGATGAACCTGTTAGTTACATGAAAGGAATCGATGACTTCTTTGAGTATGCACGCCCGATTAAATCATTAAATCGTTTTCTCGCATAATTCAACGATAGCCCTGCCTTCTGTCTTTAAGCTTTATAATCATTACACTTTTACTTTTTACTCTTTACTCTTTAACAATCAGATCTCGTTTAGGTGGCAATCAAAACCACTTGGATCTCGTTTTTATTTCAAAATTCGCTTTTATCGTTCGCACCTCGGTAAGGATCAATTTGCTCTGAAATGGTTACAAAAATGGCCGCCACAGAATAAGGCACACAATTGATGCAACGCGCATTTAGTATAGCGATAAATAGACCTGTAATCAACTCATGTGTTATATACTTGAGTGTGTCCTTTGCCTATAAATATGAACTCGATCATTCTCGTCTATTGCAACAAAATTCGTTTTTTTTCTAAACACTTCAGGCTAGAAACGAGCCTTCTTCGAACTTTAACAAGCTTTACCCTATATACAACGTTATTTCATAACTATCGCACAATCTACTTATTTTGAATCTTTTTTTGTTCATTTTATTTATTTCCAACTTTTCCACTCTGGCAACTAAGTTCGTTAGGATTCCTAATTCAACTCGTTATTATACTGCAGCCAGTTCAGTCATGCATTGCAATCTAATTTTTACTCCTAAAACCTTTATAGATCCTTTAAATAATCCCTTAATATCATCAAACAATTTTATCTTCCCAAAGACTTTAATCATACTCAAAGGATAATTTCAAAGAATCTAGAAAGATAAAATTTTTTGAATTTGGCTCACAATTTAAATTCCTCAATAATGTGAATTATCGATTCAGCTTGGTAAAACTTGTTGCCTTTCAACAGTCAAAACATAATTTATAGGCTGTCTCTGCGTGACCAGTAAGTCAATGTTCTCTAGACCAAAATTACCTAAAACGCTGTATCTACTCGACATTCAATTTCAAAATTCCAATGGAGTTTGTAAAAAATATCCTCTAACATTGAGGCATTACGTCTCTTTCGCTGTAAGTTTAACATCTATAGAATAATAAGAACAATAACAATAACAACGCGTCGTTAGCTTCTTTTTTCATTAACAGATTATTATAAACTGTTTTAGTTTACACACCCTCGAAAGCCTCGTGCCTTACATTTAACTAAAAAATTACTATTAATCAAATTAAAAACTAATTTACATAGCAGAAAAAAAAAACTTTTTAAAGAAAACAAAAGAAAATAAGACAATTCGATTTTTGGCATGAAACTATTCTAAAACTGGATAGACTAGAGACTTTTGAGAAAAGAGCTTATCTTTAGCAATTTACTGTATGCTAGGAAACAATAACACGAGTCCATTTCCAGCACTATATAAAATAAGTAGATTTAATGTGCGAGTTATAAAAATATAGATTTTTCATACAAATATTTACCGTAGCGTCGAACACAACCATAATGTCGGTAAACACCGGTAAGAGAAATCTGTAATTATAAAGCGCCCTCCAGATCTACTATAAAAGATACACGCCTCGAAAATCGAATTATGTACGTTTAACATTTTCAGTGAAAGACTATTATGAACATCGCTCTGCGAAAAGACAGTTTAGTGAATAACAGTGCAAGCTAATTAGACCTAATCGTAGGATGCAGAAGCTCCCCTCAATTTTCACAACGTTAACGATTGCAATTAAAAGCTATTTACAAACACAAACAGCAACGCGAAGATCCTTCCTCTGCGATCTCAAAATTTATGACTTGGGTATTTCTAATCCTTTCTACCGATTGAAATGTTTACATTTTTTTAACGTCTTAATGTACGAATCACGGACAACTTTCTACTTTTTAATGCTGATTTTGTGATATAACGCGTTTATGAAGTCGGTCTTTTCCAGAAAATAATACAGACGAGATACGTAATAAAAAAAAAAATTAATACAAAATATTCCACATAAAATTTGGAAAGAAATTATCGTTTCGAAAATTTGCCTATTATTTTCTGTAAATGATCGACATTTTTGGATTTTTCATTTTAAAAAGTTTAAAGAATATTTTGTTTAGATATTTTCGAGATACGAAAGTCTAGTGCCATTTTAAAAAGAATTAAGCGAAATTCCAAATACAAGAAATATTCCATAAATATAATTATTTTTTGCGAAAATTTAATAAATCAATTAATTATTTAATCAAATAGAATTTCATTTGATAAATAATAAAAATACTGAACTTGAAAATTGATATTTTTAATTTTTAATATTAATTTTTTTATAAGAGTAAAAAATGTTAAAATTGATTGAGCCATTAAATGAAAAGTAATTAAAAGTTAACAATGTAAGTCTTGTATTTTAATTTTGTACGGTTGAAAGCTTTAATTGACTTCATTCCGTTTTGGTTTTTGAACTTTGATTAAATATTGTACTTTCATTTGACATATTCGTCTGCTTATTTCCGTAAAATCAAATGTGTATCATAAAATAATAATTTTATCGAATTTCAATCAAATATTAACTTCTTGCTCTAAAAATATTTCTTGTATTTTAGAATATCCACATTGATCCTAAATGCAAGATCAAACAAGTGACACCAGTCAATCTAGAATCAAAATCTTCAAAAATATCGTTGCAGCGATACTATTTGTGTAAAATTTTTAGTGTCCACTATTGAATATTGCAGCAGACAGCTTTGCAAGGGATGGGACCATCCTCGTGACCGTACAAAGACGTGTGTTTTCTGAATCTTGGATCCAGAGTTATATACTGACTTCCATTATAGCAGCTTTCATACACTTCAAAAGCTTCATCGATTGGTATCCTCTGTCTTTCATCAGAAATGAAAACCGGGTCCTTGTCGCTTTCTATACTCTGGGGACTGTTTGGCAAAGTTCCTGAGTAAATGTTCATCTTCTCTTCACTTTGTTCCTGTTCAATGCTAGTACCACTCGTCACACTCTCTCTCGCTAATCTATAATATTTTTTTACGTGTTCCACCTCCTCGTCTACCACCTCTTCGAGATCATCTATTTCTGCAGCCTCCCCTTCGTGAAAACTACCGTTGATTTTGAATAGTCTTCTAGGACTTACAACTGGCTCGAGAGTCTCTGCTTCCCAACATTCAAGTACATCCGGTTCCTCAATACTTCCTAGTGAAACCTCATTCTCGTTTTCTTCAATCTCATTTTCTCTATTCTCTTGCTTATTATTTTGCTTTCTGTCTTTTTCCACCCGCTCTGTCTGCTCCTCTTCGAAAAATTTCCCCCCACGAAGAACGGGCTCGTAGTTAGACTTTGTGACCGGTAAGAGCTTTCCGTCAATTGAGACGACAATCTCCCCTTTCTCAAAAGTCCGAACGGTCGCCGGATCATCGTCTTTTTCCTCCGGACCCTGAACTCGTAGAATCTTCATCTCCTCATTTATCCGAGAGTTTGAAGCAACCCTCACACCCGCAACTCTATCCTCCTCAGTAAATTCGCAATTACCAACAAGCGTTGAAGATATTTTGTGAGAGTTTAAAATCCTGATATTACCGTTGCAGTCTGCGGTTTTATCTGTTGCAACCTTCTTTTTGTTTTTCGAGTTCTTCTTTCTCTTTGAACTCATGGACGTGCTCTCCACACTCTTCAGCTCTTCTCCAACTCTTTTATTGGTCCTTGCGAATTCGCCGCAGCTGGCCAGACGTAACAACAACTCGTTGTTTACGCTGCCATTAGAAGATAGTGCAGGCATGGGGTTGCCTTGCAAGTTTTTTGGCGGCATGCCTTTGACATTCTCATCATCCTCCTCGCTCTCGGTTTCTGACTCTAATTTAGAGGTGATAAACAGATCGGGAGAATTAGCTTTTCGAAGCCACTCGGTTACTGCTTCGGTTATCGGTCGACCTTCAAGTTTCACTCTATTCTCAGGTTTCATTTCATCATCAAGTTGCCCTCGATCTTCGAGTTCACGATTTACCTGCGTTTGGCTCTCAAAACCAGAGTCGTTCGAAACTTCAGCAAGCCTTTCGCAACTTTTGCTCTCGTTCTCACAACTGTCCGAAGAACCATTGTGTCTTTCCTCTGCTTTTTCCGATTTCTCTTTCTGTTTCTGTTTTTGTTGTTCATTCCCTGGTTTCGTTAAGTTATCTTCAGAATTTGCCTCGATGATGAGATCAGGCCCAGGAGTAGGTTCTCTAACAAACTTTGAGTTCTTCGATCCATACTTTCTTCTCGGTGGAACAACAGGTCTTGTGACTAAGGACTCGTAGCTTTCTGGTAATCGTTGTGTTTCTGCATTTATCGGAGTCGTCGTGCGATTTATTTCAGGACTAGTAGGTCTTGAACACGGTTTCTCGTCTCCATGTGGAGACGACAAAGATATTTCTAGCGAACTGAAAGACTTAGATATTTTAGAAATATCCTCCTCAGTCTCTTTACTTCCATTGAGCTGAGGTTTTGGAGTTAGAGTTTCTTTAGAAAGCCGCTCAAGTTCTTCAGATTTGAGATCTCCATTGGAGGAAGTGTGAGGATCAGGGGATGTGTAAAGTTTGGGAGAAATGTGAGAATTGGTGGAAATGTGAAGATTGGAGGAATCTTCAGATTTGGAGGTGTGCAAATTTGGCTCTTGAGTGTCTGAAACACCTTGAGGTTCAGTTGTGCCTCCCTCAGTCTCGTTTGCGGAAGGTTCTATCTGTAATCCTGAGCAGGATTCTGTCAGTCTTTTTGATTCGTCCCCGTTTGTGGGACAGTTGTTGAGCGTGATCGTCGTGGAGTCTGGTATCGCTTTATCTTTAGAGACTGAAGAGTCTCGAGTCAGCAAAGGAATCGAATTTTCTGGAGTGGGTAAAATGGAGGGCGGATTCGAAGGAGAGTTGGCTTCCACGTCGAAAGATTCGGGGGTCGTTGGTCCAGCCTTGGTCGATTCAAATTCCGCGATGGATCGCAGTTGGAATTCTTGGCATTCAGGATTCAGGGGCCGGGTTGTTGTTGTTGTCGTTGTGGATGAATTCGCCGACCAGGGTGGTCGAGTTGTACCATTCTCGCACTCCGAACTGTATTCCTCCTCTTCGTCCTCCGTATTTTCCTAAAAAGGGAAAAATGGTGGGTTCAGCCTCGTAAATTGTAACTCTTAATTTTTAAAGAAAAAATGAAAGAAGTCGATTAACTTACGAGAGCAGGAGGTCGTTTCTGCTTTCTCTTCCTTTTCTTTCTTCTCCATTTGGCGCATGTCACCGATGTAGTTGTTGCCATGACATCGTTGTACCTGACCATGGGCCCACTTTGGATAGTGACACCTTGGACAGAAAAGTCGGACTTTATAATTAGTGGATTCTGATGAAAAATAGGGATTAAACACCGATTTTTTTGGTTTAAGATCAATGGGAGAGAGAAAATTCAATTGGACGCGGATGAATGGCACGCCGACTTGGCTTGATACTAGACTCCACGCGATTGTCTTGTGTCTTCGAGGTTCCAATCTAACCAACGGTTAACTCTGCTGTTATTTTTAGAGCCTCTATTTGGAGTGCAGCAATGTGAGGCTATTACCAAACACTCTCTTTCGGCTTTGCACTCCTGACTACATATTTCCAATGCTAAATACCGAGTCTCTTCGTGGTCCGTGCAAGTCAATGGACTAGTGAGAGTGTCTAATCGTTTTTTCATCAACTGATTGATTGTGAGACTATGACATTTTGAGTGATGATTGCAATAGTTAAAACGTCAAGTGTCGGACTTTTTAGATACGATTGTGAAGCGAGTTTGTTTTCCAATGGAAATTTTTTTATTTATTTTGAAATATAATTAACAAGTTTTATTGAATAAAAACAAGATATTTAACTTATTAAAATTATTATAAAATTTTTAATAATCCTAGAAGTAAAACTCGACAAATGTTAATTTATCAAAGCAAAACACATTGTTCAAATTCAGTACTGTTTTTTTTCAAAGATTTCAATATTCTATCCTTTATGAAGTTTTCTTTAAAAGTCAATCCATAAAAGAACAATTGACTTGTCGAAATTCTTATAGACTCTAAAATTGAATTTAGGCATTTGATTGAGATAGTGAAATAACATCGCCTGTATTAAACAGATACGGATTCAACAGAAGAGTAAATTGGATCAAAGTAGCTTTGCCAAGACGAATACCACATAAGAAAGCTTTGTCTTCTCCTAAGTAAACGTAAAAGCAATTAAGTTTCTAAGAGTCCAGTAGTCTCAAATCCATAAATTTAGACTCTATTTTACGAGTATTATCACCTAATTTATTGAGATAGTCTAGAACCTATCATAATTCATGAATCTCTTGTGCGATTTACGCCATTCGTATCGTCATTCAGGCTTGAATAAAATTACCGCCTGACTGGGAAAATGACAAAAAAATAACTCTGATAACTCGCACGATCGTATCTAAAGTGAGAAGTCTCTCTTCACGAATCATTACTTGTTACCTTGAATGCGGTAGAGGTAGGACGGAAAAAATACAGCAATGATGTTGATGAACAGGACAGCAGTTGTGAAATTGTGTAAATCCCTTTCCTTTGGCCATGCATCCAATTGTTACTGTTCTCGTTTAACATTATAATCATTTAAAATTCGCGTAAAAATATTTTCATAGCTATAAAGCATGAGGGAAGGAGCTTTCGAAATTAGAATTCAAAGTAGACAACATTTAATACAAACCCTTATTAAAATTTACTACCAACTGTAATTCCAATGGACATAAACCTGTTTCATCCTTTAGATTTACAGTCTGCAATGAAAATCCCATCCATACACAAAGCTGTGAATTCTGACGTCTAAGCGCATGGCATAACGAAGCACCTATTAGACTCAAATAATAACACAGAATAAGACTTGCAGAACTATTCAGACTCGCAGAACGTTACGTAAGGAAATAAAACTCGTAACTTTGCACGATATTGTGAAACGATTCGTACTCCTTCCCTCAGAATGTGCAAGTTGTGAACTGTATATTAGTCAGTGCTTAATTGGTCCCCAGTTCTCTTCTTTTATAGTCGATTACAATAATTATAGAATTATAAATTATTTATAATTATAGAATTATAAATAGGGAATTTCAGAATGTAGGAAGAGACTAACCATTTACGTTGACGAGAGATGGTCCAAACATATAATGACCAGGGTACATATAGGGTTGAGCCAAAGGTTGCACCACATGAGGTATGTGCATTGGTTGCACGAGAGCTGGCTCCATAAATGGACCGTTGAATCCGTCCTGAACTTCATTGGCTGAATGTTCTTCATTGGGAAGTTCTTCCGTCCGTTCTAGTACATCTTCTTCAACTACACTACCGCTGCAACTTACACTTCCAGCACAGCTTTCGTTACCGTTCAAGGTCGAGTTTTCTTCTGTAATCATCGTTCCTTGTGCGTCCACCATTGCGGCGCAATCTACATTTTGCGTCAACTAAAAAGACAAAAAGCTCACTCAAGTGTTTGATTTTTACTAATTTCGTAATTAAGATGCTGATAAACTTTCTTTAGATTTTAAATTCAAAATAAAATAATTTGATAGAATAGGGAGAATTAAAAAACAAGAAAACTTAATATGGAGAATTGGATTTTGGAAGATACCTGATAGTCGGTGTAACAGTATTCTTGACCAGAAAGTTTGGGAACAAAAGCAGGATTAACCCACTCAATGGGCCTTAGTGGTACCGGACCACAAGGCATTGATGCCAAATAATTTGGCTCGACTTGTTCGGCTATTGGTGGTCCCACCAACATCACAGGATATTCGTAGTAATAACCGCTTGCATGATCGTAAAATGTACCATAGCCCAACTGGGCTGCAGGTTCGACTCCCGGCGGATACTCTCCGTTACCGCTGTCCAGTAGCTGTTGATCCTCAGTCATTTCACTACCATCTAAAAACATTAATTTCGATCTTTAAATGATTTCGCTCATTTTATTGAAGATCACTCTTTACTCAAAACTTTGATGACTTATTTTATAACTTAAAATTCAATTGTAGCACGATTTTTTATGACTATAAAATACGTAGTTTAAATTCCTAGGGTACGATAAGTAACAAAATAAAATGCAGCATATATGATGAGAAAATTATCTCATTAGTATGAAAGACTAGTTGGAAAGTTGAAATAATGGAATATTGAATCAAACAAATGTAGTAGGATTTTGTTAAACCACATAAAATATTAGAAATGATAGTGCTCGGAAAATTCTTTGGAACTGAGACTGTACTGATAATTAAAAATAATTCTAAGTTAAAATTATTTGCATCTACATCATCTTAAAAATATAAAACCTTTAATCGTGATAAAGAAATAATATCAATAGTAATAATATTCATCCAAATGAAAAAAGAAATTAATTGATTGAAAAATTATAAGATATCTGATTAGTTAGGTTGAGTCTAACTAAAACTTGAAAAGTTTGAAGTTGATTTATACTATTCTTCTATAATATATGAAGCTTTAGGTTCTATCTCTCTTGTTGATACACCGTAAATCACTACACTCTTAGCAGTATCTGAATTTTCAGTTGTGTTCAGTGCCAAGATCTACACGGTTTCATTAAAGGTTACACTTTCCCTTCTGCAGACTGCAGAGCTTTCTGCTATCGAAGAACTCAATTCAAGTATTTACGTTGACTCAAGCTTTAATAGAAATTAAGTACTTTGTTAACTATGTCCACTAAATTTTCTTCACGTATTTTGTGCCAAGTCTTATTTCGTTTCATTCAACTTCTTAACCAGGCTTAACTTTTGAGCATTAAGACAGTCGACGAGGTTCTATACATTTTAATATTATTGAAAATCTTTCGAAATTTTACGAAATCTCTTGAAATATTTTCAAATCGTTTAAAATATCTTGAAATTTGTTAAGAAGCAGAGATTTTACAATAGTGTCATTTCCAAGAACGCAAAGAAAATAGAAATATAAAGCGATTCCAGAAGAATTCTCCGAATCAAGAACCGTGGAATCGGTTAGAAGAAGTCTCACAATCAGCGATACAAGGGCTAAGAAAAACTGCATGAAATTTTACGTCTCTACCTATACCTCTACCTGCGGTGGAGTGAGAAGCTGATTGACTCTCGGTCGTCGATGGAGTCGCACTGGTGCTAGCGGTACTGGTCCACGGTTTCTTCTGCGACAGATATCCTTTTTTAAAAAGGACATCCTGTCTCGGTGTGGTAATTCGAGTGTATTCTTCTTCGTTAAAAATGATCTTAGGCTGCGAAGGTGAGCCAGCAGAGTCATCTCTCCTAGACCTAGAGCTGCCACTTGTGTAACCGCTCGTGGTAGTCCCACTTCCTGTTCTTCGTGGTTTATATCCCGTTTGTCCATTTCTATCAAAAGGGCGAGAATGTGTCCCATTCTCTTGTCCTTTCACGTATCCGTTTTTTAGTCCATCTTCTTCGTCTTCTTCGCCCGGCGGAGCTACAAAAAAATTTGTATAATTAATTACTTGAACTTTGAAGATTATCCTTTTAAAATAGAAGTGAATAAATTGATTTCTGGATTCTTTAAGGATTTAGAAATAAGGCAAATCGATCACCAGTGGATATTTCAAAACTATATTAGCCAGGAGGTAAATCCTCTATTTTCTTGGCACGGTTCGTTAATTATTTTAAGTACAACTGAGTTGACAATTACAAAATAAAGAAAAAAAAAACAATTCCCATTCATGAGAATAATGGAATAACGGTGAAACAAACAGCACTTGCGAGTAAGTAAGACTATTTCTAGGAGATAGTAACGAGTCTTTTTATACTTGTAAGTGTAAGGTACTAATTATCTCGTGGTCACTGCATTGGCGTGTCTGCTAATTAGGCTATAATTACCACAACTGATACGATGCCCTCACAAAAAAAATTGATCTTGAATGTGCAAAAGTCAATTTTTTTTCCTATTTTTTCAATAAAATATTAAAAATATTGTGTACGTAGATAATACTTTCTCCGCCTTTTATCTTGAATATATTTATATTAATATATGTATAATATTTATGTATTAAAGCCAAAAAATCATATAAAACAAAACTTGACTTTCGATTAAATAATAGTTAGACTTTAGGGTGTATACACACGAAGAGGAATGCGAGTGTAAAAATAATTGTGTATATAGAGTGCCAGGGTCAAAAGACTCAATTCGAAGTCATATTTTAAAATAGACCTAACTAAATTAATCAATTAATTAAATCCAAAAAATGCTCCCACGTCTAATTTTTCCATAGATACAATAAAAATATTGCAGCAAAAAGTAACAGGCTTAATAAAAACCGAAGGAACTAACATTTAAACAGAAATAAAATAAGACAAATTAAAGAACTGAATGGAAAGGGGTTCTTGAATATAGTTAGCCTCAGAACTCGTACCGTCTTGGTACCTCACAAAAAGCAGGGCATGATTGGATGATCCGATCACGTGGGTGACTCTCTTTTGTCGGCGCCACTGCATTTCTTTTTCTTCTTGACCTTCACTTCCGCTACCAAAATCCTTGCCCCCGTTTTTGACAGAGTCCCAATTTCATCAGGCAAGTTCTCCGCGAAAAAAAAATTTCACCATCAACTGGTCATCACTTGACTGGTCAAAAATCGTGATCATTAGATGGAAAAAAGAGTTTACCAAATGTTGTCCTCGCGGTTTTCTCCCGCAAGAGACCTTGTTAATCGGGTTAATTTAAACCTGGCTGATTGGGCCGGGACCAAAGACGGTGAAATTGATAAAGGGGTAGAAAAGGGGGTGAAGAGGGAGTCCGAAACACGCCTGATATCTGTCGCGCTCGAGGTCCAACTGCAGGTCGAGAGCGAGGGGAGTGAAGCTTGAATTGGTCGCTGCTAACTCTGACTGTTTATAGCTCGCAGGGGGCGGCGGCGAACGACAAGAGTGGCCAAAGCTGCACAGGAGGAAACGGTCTTAAAACGCTCTGCAGTCAAGATGTTGTCTAAATGTCTAGAAAGAACAAGAAAAAGGGTCAAATTCTTGCTGAATGGATTCCAATCCAAAACCGAACTCTGAGTTGGCTACAGAAATAGTTATAGAAATAGTTCATCTCTAAAAATTGACCATCTGTTTCCTTTGAAACTTTCTCAGAATTCTGCACAAATTAATAGTTCGCAATATGGATTTTCAAATAAGCAAAAGGTTATTGAAAATCAATAGTCTGAAAGTAGAAAAATGTACGTTAACACCACGAAAAATTATATTTCTGAAATACGAAGTCTATTGTTAGATATAGAATCATTTTAAAAAAGTGGAATTTAAACTCAGAATTGGGAATTAAACCAGAATTTAACAACTCTAATCGTTAATAACTAGATATCCCACAAAATTATTCCATTCTACCGTAAATAATATAAAAATGACCAAATGTCCTTGAAAAACATTTAAATAAAACAATATGCTATATAGAAACTCTCGTTCTTAATAATGAGAGGTCAGTGGCCGTGAATGGATGGCACTTAGCTCATGAGCTCAAGTGAAAATACAAAATACAGATCGAAAAAAAAACTATTGTTCAAATTGCTCTTTCTTTACATGAAAAAGAAAGTTGTAAAATTCAAAAACCTTCCACCTTCTTCAAAAACTTACATTTCTCATTTCCCAGCAGATTCTTCTTCTTTTCTCTCCACAAAAAAAAAATACTAATACTTGTTCTAATCGCTATCTCATCTTTCCGAGATCTGATTAACATACTTTTATACTCAAATTTCTCTCAATCAATCTCAATGTATAGAAGGTGATAAATTTCGTCTCCATATTATAAGAAATTGAGTATCTGTCAAGAAATTAAGGCCAGGATAAATGAATGAGGGGTTTCTTAGTCGATTCAACTCAATAACTGCTACTTCTGCTCTTTTCGCTTCACATTTTACGCCTCATTCCGGCTTCTTGATCCCTCAAGTCGAAAAATCCATCATTGGTTATTTTTTTGAATACTCAGTGCTATTCTTTTCCTACTCTATCTTTAGGTATACCTCAAACCTTTGGTGATTTTTCAACTCCTCATATCGAGTTCAGAAATTCTCGAGTTCACATTTTATGACACTTGGACGCTAAGCGATGCTAATTGTCCACGACCACTTGAAAAGAGATCCTCCTCCACTACTTCCGTAATACTTCTCGCTTTGGTCGCAACACCATCCATAATTCTAAGCCGGTGTAAACCGGCCGCACCAAATGATGTGTAATTGGTTGGTTTAATGACGTCCCGTCATTAGCAAGTATTCCGTTTATTTCAGTCGTCACTTTCAGTCAGTCAGTGATAATCGAACTTTTCTCATCAACTACAATTTTTGAGTGTTTTGCCTACAAAGTCACTAACCCGTTTTCCCGCAAGAAGAATTCAATTATACGAATTTCTGAGGAACATGATTTTTGATTTTCAATATAAAGGAGGATGCTGGTAGAAGGATTTACAAGGTTTCGTTACAGAGCTTGTTCAGATTTTAAGAAAACACTGATAGAGTGAGAAAGTATGAATCATTGAAAGATTGAAAAATTGAAGACTGGAGAAGTAGAGAAATAGAAAAATGAAGGATTTATAAAAGGGTGAAGGAGGATCTTTGGTGGCGGTTTGCCCCGAACTGATCCGAAGTGCAAGTCTTCGATTTTCAGAATAGACTCCGTGACGTCGGAGGATTGGGGAACAGGAAATGTCTGCGGGCCTACCCCAACATTTACATTCACCCCCAAGTAATATACAGTAGCATGCGCGAGTATCGCGGGTTGCCTAGCAAACACCCACTATCGAGCAGCCACCAGTCGCGGCGGCTGCGCGTCCGATGATTGGCTGAGAGAAGAAGAGCTCTTTGGGTTTCTATCTTGCAAAATGCGAACCTTTTGTCAATAAATTATCAGAGGAAATAAGAGATGAGAAACAGCTTTTTTTATTAAATTCTGCTAGGATTTTTGTACATGAAGTACAACAAGAAAATTTATTGCTATCAGATGTTAGATGTTAAATCAAAATTTACGAAAAATCAGTAGAAAAATAGGTATATGCTTTATAGGCAACTTCTAAGTGCTGATGCCAGACTCTATGAATTAATTTCTCATGAAGAATGGTTTATTTTCACGCTTTGTCGCATTTCCAAGTTTTGCAAACGACTAATGCATTAATTTCATGGTATAAAGTGAACTATCAGTCATTTTAACTAGAAATACTTATGAAATCATATAAAATTTGCTGAGTATTTTGAAAACGATCATTTTAAATTTTAAACCAATAAATCAGATTGAATTCCATCTTATGGCAGTTTCCTCGATCTTAACAGGATGTTTAAATATATGTATAACATCTCCATTTCTGCGAGTTTAACTAATTTGTCAAAGACGAAGAACTTCTGACTTTTCAATATTTCTTTTTTTCAATAAAAGACAATTGACATTGCCAAACCGCCCACGTCTGAACTAGACCGATACTACAGACAAAACCACATTTATGTCGGAATAGAAACTTAAGAGACAACTCCCGGGGTTAATGACCAAGCAGTAAGGGATTTTGTATTTCTGTCCCATGGACGAAGATCGGGCAAATCGCCACCCATTTAGTATAGTTCCTAGTTTGCTTCATCCTTTTTCCCGTCTAAATTTTTAGTCCCAAAAGTGCCTAAAAAAGAAAAAATGATAAAATAAAAGTTCCCAGATAAAAAAGAAAAAAAAAGCTCTGATTAGTATTCTTCAGTAAGAGAGGAAACATTTTTTAAATTGTCGCTTCAAATAATATCTCATCATTCTTTTTCTGTATAAATAGGCCAGCATAAGTCAAAAGCTAAAATTATGGATGGAGAACTTTCTGAAAAAACTTAAATAAGTTAGTATTAACAATTTAAACATGGTTCCAGAGGCAAAATGATTTTCCAGTTTCAAGTTACATATGTCAAAAAGCAAATTCCGAAAATTAGACGAAACACTGATGGCAGACAGAAACTAGAGGGGTGTCGAGATGAAGAATAGTCTTTATGGGCGTCATCGTGCTTGGCCGAAACTAGACGGGATGGTCGAGGCAAAAGTGATTTGGAACGTTGGACCATTATAGAACAGCCTAGGTACATTGTTGAAAACATTCGACTGAGGTTCGCTGTATCTACTGCAGCTTAAGTTGTTTGACGTCTTCGAAATTCAAATTATCGTCTACTGTCCCATTCCAAATTGTGTTTCATAATTTTCTGCATCAAAGCCGGCAATATCACTCTCTCCTCTACTATAATATCAAAATTACACCCCTGGTTCAAAAGTAGCTGAACCTGATTCTTTAACAACTCTTCTCTAAAGCGATTTTCATTCATCCCGTATATTGCGAGTAGAGAAACTCATTTATAACACGCACACTAAATCCTATAAAGACATAATTTGCATAATTCAGTTGGACTAAACCGCCTAAAGCACTTAATGAATATCTTGTTGCCAACTATTTACGGTATTTCAATCCCATTTTCGGATAACAATTATCCTTATGGAATATATGTACTGCTAAAGCTTTAGAAGCAAAGAAAATTCTAATGTTTTCATATCTAAGAAAAAATTTCCTGGGTATAATATGGGTCAAGATTATTTTCTTATCTACAGACAGCAATATGATCATGATTAAAAGTCAGTAAAAGGCAGATCAAGAAATATCGCCTTACGTGTAGATACAGGGATTCCCTGTTCTTATCCACAATATTTTAAGAAATTACCTGTATATTATAAGACCTAATGAACCAAAACAAGTAACGATTTCTCGCTCTCCTCGTTTTTCACAATATTTCCACCTCAGAGTGAAATTCTAAGAGATTTTACGATGAAAAATATAAATATAAATTCAAATTTAGATACTGGCAGAATATGCACAATCAGTCACGTAACAAACATGACGAAAGATGCCAGAATTTTGACGATACAAATAAAATTCGAAACGTAAGGACTACAGAAGAGTTTTAATTTTTATGCATCTCATTTGCTACCTAACACCTCAACAGAATTCTTTTATTTTTAGAATTTTTATTTCTCAATCTGTTACGTGAAGACAAAAGCAAAAAAGGAAATTTTCATTTCTCATATGATACACCTGAAATTGGTTACACTTCTTTTTGAGAAAATTTTATCTCATTTCAGACATTATTTTAAAAGTTGACTTTTCCTTTCTTCGCATTCATTGAAAGAGGACTTAGTATACTCAGTGTTTGCGATATATACAGTTGAAATGGTTTCTGAGGAACGGCAAATATTTTACGGTTAAAATCGATTGCAGACATATACGATATACATCGCTTTCCGAACTATATCTTATATGTGAGACTTTTCACTCACAACAGACTAACTTCGGTTCTAATCTGGTTATCTGAAGTCAAGTCTCGGTTTAAGGTCGTATTTTAACTTGAAAGGTATTGCTGAGTGAAGTTGAAGTTAACATAATTGAGAATGAAACAGAAATCCATCAGTTCATGAATTTCTGTTTTATAAATGTTCTTCAATATTCTAAAGTTTGGAAAATGTACTACCTCGTATCTAAAATTGATATATTACCAACGATTATATAATATGGCCCATCGCTACAACCAATAACCATCGTGAATCTCGTGACTCTTAAAATAATAGTGCGAAAGTTTGGCGTCGAACATGTGACTATCCTCGTGGTAGCAGCTAAACTTGTATAAACTACGATGTTACATGCTTTACTAATACACAAACGTATAATTCGCGATGTTAAGCGTGCGTTAAACGAAATGTTGCGTAACATTTATGAGTCAATCAGGTCTACGATCTTCAGTCCCTAGAAGCACGTGTGGATTAATAATTAACAGATAATTAGCGTAACGTGCAATCTTGTTAATTACTCCTCTGACGATTTTAAATAAAAAGTTGTTTTAAAAAAAATCCTGAGCAATTTCCAGTCATGTTACAGAAGTTACTAAGAAATCTGCATAAAAATTCTTTTTTTATAGATTTCGTAATATTTTTATCTGGAAATGTTTCGGGTATCTTGATAGTTCCTAATCTGATTGATTAACTGCGTTCAAATTGCATCAACAATGTAATTGGCCTCGAAAATCGAAACTCGATAAGATTGAAAGTAAAGGCAAAACACTTTACTGTATATATTTTGCTTCTTCAAATCTGATATTCAATAGGATATAATGAATATAAATATACGCGTTTCAAGAAATGGAAATAAAAATAAAGATAGTAATCTTCATTTGCTACTCACAAAATCTTAAGAAGGCATTAAAGGAATTGAAAGAAAAATTGATAGCGAGTGTGTAATTAAAAACTAGAGTGTAGTGTTATAGACTATAAAAATCCTAACTATGCCTTTTATATAACACTACGAATTACGACTGCCAACTCTCAGCATTCATATTATTTCGTTCATGTTTTTGTGAGTTAGAAAATATATCTATTATTTTCGATATCTTTCAATGCCGAAAAAAGCGCGTAACTTCGGATGGCCTGTCTTACACTAAGGCTATTTGTCATGTTTCTTGGCCACGATTTAGAACCAGATGTGCTTGGCTCAAGAATATATAACTTAATCGACCAATCGGGCATAAGTACAAAATCCAGTGTACAGGCTATCTTCGATTTAACGTTGGCTCTCTATCGTTAAAAGGTATTCTGAGATACATCAGAGTAAAGACAAGCGGGTGTAAGAAATGCTCTACTTATGCTTCCTAAAGAAAGTTTTCTCCCTTCATTACTTTTTCATTCCCTCTTCCGCATTCTTACTCTTTTTCCTTCTATTAAAAGAAACTCTATACCTGAGCATCGAGAGTTAAAACCCTTTAACATTTACACAATTGAAATGAATTATTTGCCAGATTTTATAATACAAAATGTGATCACTTTATAAAAATGAGTTAGTGAGAACTGGAATATTTCAAAATTAAATAACACCCATAGAAAAAAGCGTCAGTGAACTTCTTGTGAAGAATGAACATGAATCATACAATAAAGAAAATTGTATCTTAGAATCTCGATGTTGTTGTACATGAAAAGGACATTACCCCAAGGGCCGACGTTTCATTTCCTATTCGAGACACGAGGCAGATCGAGACGCGCCTGGTATTGATTCGTTCCCATAACAAGTTGGACTTTCTTCATTTCCAAACTACCTATATAATTTCAAGTCAACAGCTAATTATATTCAAACATACTGATAGACGTGCAGAGTCCATGTGGTGCGGCAATATGTTTCGACCCTTGACCTCTCGACACCACTTATACAGCTCTGCCATTAATTACAAAACAACAAACAATCAAATCTCTTGCTGTCCTTCTTTTACCCAGAAAAGGGGGCAATTAAAATCGTAAGAAATTTCTTCGGTAATCAGACCATCCCTATAAAAAGAATAAAAAACACGTACAATATATTATATCATCTATGAGGGAATTTTCGAATTAAACAGCTCAATAATACATCAATGGGCTGGACTTTGTATAAGAAACAGTTCTCCATCTGTATGTTATGAAAGTCATACGCAATGGCATTTGACAATTGTCCTATGTCGGAAGACTAGCTCATTATATCCATATAAATACGTCCTCGAAAGTACAATAAGTGAAACAAACTGCGTGCACACTGCACATCCTATCTATTTTTTGCAACAAATTCATTCTTGGAATTCTTTCTAGACGGAAGCGAAGGCGTGTTTTGCAAGTTTTTTCGTGGTAAGAAAAATTTGCAAAAGAAAAATTGCATTTCGTACTAAAACGAATATGCGAAAATGCAATATTTTGAAGCAAAATTGTTAATAAAGTAATTGATTATGGATTAAGATAGATCAATATACTCTCCCTACGACTCTCAATAAAATTTTATTTTCTCTGAATGCACCAGTTTCAATTTTGTTTTCGTTCAAAATTGATATTTGAAACTTTCGATGTGATACCTTATCAGCTCATGTCACGCTTGGAAAAACTATGATTAATGCTAAGGAAAGACAAGTATTGGTTATCTAAGCAGGTAAGCAATGCACAGAGGCAGAACAGTTGCCGAGGGTGTGCGGAAATTATGGATCGATGCCTCACCTCTGGCCAAGGGATTTGAGCAAACGCCTACGATTCTTTTACCAGATTTACAACCAGATCGGGAGTTTTTATATATGTAATTTCCCATCTGTCAAATAGAGAAAAAAATGTTAGACAAAGACTTATGTAATTCTAAGGACCTGCCTCCTTACTCATCGACTTTAAAAATAAACCAAGGGAAGAGAGGAAAACAAGAAGAAAAAAAAAGTAAGAAAAGAGACAATATCTATAAAATAAAAGAAGGAAGCAGAGAAACTCTAATTAAAGTAAAATTTTAGAAAAGTGTGGAGTGAAGCAGATAAAACTAAATAATCCACGGCGGTAAGAGATACCCTGGGTGTGTGTTCTTGATATAAGATTTCCTCAATAGACCGTTTGTAACTAATTGTGCTAGGGAAGGTTTTTTTTATCATTTTCCTCTCTCTTGGTCAAATGTTGAAGCAAATTCGAACTACACATGCTCTCGAAATTATTTTATATCTTACAATAATTCTATAAAAAATAGAATTTAAAATATAGTACATCTAAACGCTATAAATCATATCAAGGTTTAATATTCCTTACAAGCATGATTCATATTGATCTCATAAAATATCTAATTACTTCTCCTGTGAAATTCTCCTGAAGAAAAGGGGCGGCCCTTGTTTATATTTACAAGTCACAAGGGCAATTAAGAGAGCAAAAAACCTTTCTTATTCCCAGTATTTAACGAAATTGTAGCCAAGCGAACTATTTTTATAATCCCAACATAACAATCTGCGTTTCGTAAGCCAACGTAACAGAAATTGCATAAAATTTCACATAATTCTTCAAAAATTTGAAATAAAATCTTCCATTTGCTCGACGCCACATCGTGCATTTTGACCTCTAACCTTTCCCCCTTTCCTTCCGATGATTCGACAGGGACGACTCAATCGTTGATTACAAATGCATTAGCTTTTGTTTCAGAGTAGTTACACCTAACCTCCAAAATAACCCTTTTACTAGGGATGGTTATAACCGGGTCTAACCGGAAAAAGTCAGTAAAGCACCCCCAAGGCTGCGTTCAAGACGACTACCCACATGCACTAGAATGTTCCCATCATTATCTTACTGATAGAAAAATCTAGGAGCAAGATAAAGACGGAATCATTCCAGAGTGTACAAGGGTGGTCACTGGCCATCTTCAACGCAGCCTAAGGAAGAGCTGGGGGAGAGCAGGGAGGTTCTCTTATCTCGCAAACATCCGGGAAACTAAATACCTAAAATTAAAAATCATAAATGGTCAATGAACATTTTTCAAACCATCATAGAAATCAAAGTTATAACCCTCCTTTAATTAAATCTAATTTTTCTCTTATCAATCGCAAATAGGAGAGAGGATGGAAGCCTAATAAGCGAACAAATGACGAAATCTTTAATTTCCCAGTATCCCTTAGAATTGGACCCCTAGGGTAAGAAAAAATAAGGGAGCTGGTGATCGATGCAACTCGAAATCTTAGAGGCTCTCTGTGTATTCGCTCTGACGTAATCGAAACAAGAAATAATTCCTCTATGTCGAACTTTTAAATCAATTTAAATGGAATTTCGTTTAGATCAAAAATAAAGGAGGAAAAATATTATCAGACAACTTACATCCAATACTCAGTGTTCTCCATCGTGTTTTTCGTTTTGCACCCTTCTTCCCCATTTTTCGCTGAGACCGGCCCTTCCTGGTTTAAGTCCCTCGTCGTTCCTCTTCTTCCAATCTCCAACTACTCTTTCGTAAGAAAAACTCATAGACAGAGCACGACATTCTCCAAAGTATAATTGGGTTGGCACTATCTTCGCGGCAGCATGTCGCGTAAGGATAGACAAAATCAAGGAGATCAAATTCGGACTTTTTACGAAAACTCGGCCTTGAAAAAAATCAGTCTCTAACTAACAGCACCCAATAGAGCCGCTCAAGTCGAGTCGCGATCACACACTGCGCTCCTCAGCCCTCCCCTCCAACCCCCCTCAGCGAACAGTGTCATCCCCACCCACCTATGATACGAGGAAGCGTAAGGAAACAATTCCCACCCTGCTATTTTCGCCACACTATAATCTTTACTCTCTGAGCTTTTTTAGAAAAACTATTATTGACAATTGCTGAGAATTGCTTCAGCATAACTTATTTTCTTTTAATTAAACTGAAGTTCAGGGTAGTTTTTGTATAAATTCCGTTTAAATTTAGTGCGCGCATGTTTTTTTTGGTTGCTATGACAACAAACGAGAGCGCCATCTATGCCGGGAAATTAAATTTGGAACTAAAAAGTATTTACGAAAATTTGGAGGTTAAGAAATTTTCCTCGGTAATTTTTGTCATTTTTGTATTTAAAATAAAATTAAATAACTGTATTTATTTACTGCAAAAGAAGGTTCGATCGATATAATTTTTAGTGGTGTTCTATGTGAATAGTGAGTTAATGATCCGGTGAAGAAATTGAGAGAAAAATTCGAAAACCTAACCTATTAGAGTTATCCGTTATTTCCACAATTCTTACATAATTGATAAAATCGATTGAAATTAACTCAATTTTTGTGAATAAAATGTTGCAAGGCTTTAAAAAAAGTGTTTACTAAAAGGAGAATAGTTTTTTTTAATACTTTTTGATAGAAATAAAGGTAAAAGATAATAAAAAATCAAGATGATGAAGATTTCATCCCTCGGGGACTTTGGAAATCCTCTCTTTGACAATCGGACAACTGCAAGTCTTATTGGAGACAGCTTGATTTATTGTAAAAGAGATAATCTTTATGAAGAAACGCAGCCCTTTGCAGTCTATTTACGCGACTTTCCGGTGGTTTTTATCACCCATGATATGCTAGCAACACGAGAATCTGCGCGAACAATCGGTGTTGGTGATTTGTTTCTGCCTGTTGAAGATAGCGTGTTTAAAAAAATCGTCAGTATTTGGAGAGAAAAGGGAATTGTAGATGCTATTCGCTCTGCTGCTCATGAAGATCCGGAGAAAATTACACCAGTAATTCACTGGATAGCCACAAGGTATTCTTATAAAAAAATTACATTTTGGTTTGGCTTTATTTAAAGCCGAAGCTAAGTTGTTTATTTCTATTAAATATGTAGTCATACGATATTTTTGAAAAAGACTGAAGTTTGATCGAAGTTAATAAAATATTTTTTTCAGATTGACGCGAGGGTTAGATTTAATAGAAAAAGGAACTTTTTGGAGCGAAAGACTCCCAATTTCTGGATTAGGATCAGTTGCAGATGTTGCCGGTACTCGAGATTGGATAACAGCTATTGTAAGTAATAATCTATGTTTTATCTAATTAAAAAATTAAATTTAATTAAATGCATTCAATTAAATTTGTCACAAACTTAAACAGTTGGTTAATTCCAGATTCGCTGTATTTCCTGGCATCCTCACACGACACGACTAGCAATAGCATCGCGGGATGATCGCATTCGTGTGTTTTCAAAAGATATTTCGGGTGTAGCAATTTTAAAACACAATGCTCAGAAATCAGTCTGCTGTATAAGCTGGAGGCCAAACTCTGGACGTGAGTTGGCAGTCGCTTGTCAATCAGGAATTTTAATCTGGACGGTAGAATTAGGTGCTGCGAGTAATTCTCTCAGTCATGCTCTTCTTCTAAAATATCGAAATCATGCTCCTGTTACCAGTGTGACCTGGAATCCGGAGGTATTTTATTACATATTTTTTATGAAGTGTTTAATTTCTACAAGTGAAAATTTACAATTCGATTGTTGTTTTCAGGGTGATCTCTTAGTTTCTTCTTCTCTAAGTGACTCGAATATGATAATCTGGGACGTTTCGAAAGAATCTGCAGTTCCTTTGAAAAGAGTTGGTGGTGGAGGTTTGTGTTTTACTCGATGGTCTTCTGATGGATCAAGATTGCTTTCTACGACTTGTAGCAAAGTCTTCAGGTTCGTTATTTATCAGAAAATTCTTGAATTACAAATTAAACTTGAAAATTTTTAGAACATAATTTAATTCTCAATAGGGTTTGGAACATTGGCTCAGGGAGACCTTGGATACCAGATAAATGGACTGTTCCAAATGGTCGTGTCGCGGCCGCTTGTTTCGGACCAAATTTGACTCTTCTATTTGCCTCGACAGAAGATCCAGCAATGGTCTTTTCTCTTCCCCTTGAAGAGCATATTTTCGATGTTAAAAAGTCTAGTTCATT
Organism: Synergus japonicus; assembly: GCA_900474275.1. Classification (NCBI taxonomy): domain Eukaryota; kingdom Metazoa; phylum Arthropoda; class Insecta; order Hymenoptera; family Cynipidae; genus Synergus; species Synergus japonicus. Next base: position 86,194 of record UCOH01006077.1, read on the forward strand.
TGATGATATTAAAGTTGCAATTCCTCTTATAGACCTCAGTAAGTTCACCTTCACGAACCCAGACGACGAAGAAGATGAAGTCACTGTTGGTGGTCGAGTGATTTCGATGGACTGGGATTCTTCTGGAAGATATCTTGCCCTCATTTTCCAAGTAAGATATTTTATTGTTTATTCATTAGATTATTTACAATCCATCTCAAAACTTTGATTAAATGTATTATTTTTCTTTTACAGGAGAGTCCACTCGTTGCTGTTTTTAAAACGAAGGTGGGAGCAACTTCCAGAGTAACGGACGTTAACCCCGGTTGCCTCATCAAAGGTTTCTCTGGTGAGGTGCCTAATTGCATACAATTTTATCAAAACTGTGAAAAAGATTCGGAAGTTGTTCGCTTGACTATTGCCTGGAGCAGTGGACGCGTTCAGCATTTTCCAATTGTTGCTACCCCTGAAAATCGAACCGATCTTGGCAAATTGAGTATGCTGTCCAATTCATTTCCAGCAAGCCCAGTGCTCCGTGATTATTATTCTTCGTGGAACTAACATTTAAGGCAATGTGAGTCCTACATCTATTTTTCTACATAGGTTTTTGTAAATAAATATCAAATGTAATTTTCTGATTCTTCTATTTAATTTTTAATTTATTTTTTTTTTCATTAGAGGGGAGGGAAAGAATTTTTAGAATTTTTCAAAAGCAATGAGGGCGATAGAAAGATTTATGGTTGAAACTAGTCATCGATATGACGTGTGGTTAAAAAAAAAGGGATAAAAAAAAAGTTCCCCTATTCTCTATATTTTAATGTTTGAAGGGTTTAAGTTTTGAGAAGTATGGGAGATGCACATGACTCTAATTATACGAAGTCACATGCAGAGCGCACGCCTTTCTATTTTTACATTACTTGACCGAACTTTAAATGACAAGTGCGTTCTATACTATTTCCAATACTCGTTTTTTATTGCTTCCATCTTGGTTGAACGCAGATGAACGTGCACTAACATTCCTGAGACAGATCGAAACCTAGCTAATTTACGACTTGTTATATTATTAAAAACTTACGTAGAATACAAATGAATATGGTAAAGTGATGCAACAAATATAGTATAAGCAGAAAATTCTATTTTTTATTAAATTTTTAGAAGAAGGTTTCAGAAGCAATTAGAAATAGATTTTATTGAATTTAAAGATATTTAAAATAATATTTATTTATATTTCAAGATAATTTAGAAATTATTATACAATTGAAATCATTTGAATTTCTAAAGTTGCTTGTAATTTTCAGTTTTATTTTAAGTTAAAAAAAATGAAAAGTCAAATATTAGGACTCGCAGGCTGCAGAATTCTCACGGATTTTTGGATGAAACACATGTAATTTAAATCCCTATAAGTAACCTGTTACTCTGAAAGAAAAACAAAAAATTTCAACAACAAAAAAAAAATAGGAATCTTCACCTTCCCTAAGGCTACTCAGTCATCGCGACCCCCAGTCTGGTTAAGCTTTTAACGCCTCACAAGTGAAACTTAATCCTGCAGGGATCACTCCCTTTTTTAAGTATCATTTTTTTACTCGAGTGTTTTCCATTTCTTAATTCTGGGCCCGTATGCATGACACGATCAGAATCAGTCCCTCTCGAGTATATATATTATTTTAGTGGTAGCATACACATGCAGACACGATGCCATGAACGAAGTTGACAGGTGCCTGGACAAAAAAGTAGGGTGGGGGCGAGATCGTACACATAATGTAACTTGGAAACTTGGAAGGGCTGGCACACCACATGTGCCACTCTATCACTTATCTACCCATAATATGACACTCAGCCGGACCAGAGAAAGTGTAAATGTGTGGGTGTGACTTTAGGGGCGAGAATGTGTCTGAGGGACTTCATCAATGTATGTAATTTAAATATGTACAACTGTGGCATTTTATGCACTTCTTGTACTTACTTCTGCATTAGGGTCATCACCATCTCTCGACTCTCAGACTGATAAACAGATTCTCTTCATTTTATATTTGCAATTGTAGCATTCTTTATTCATTAATCTGACATTTTTTAGAATTTTTGAAATTCATTAGTTCTTGTTATTTGTAAGAGAAAGACCTCTAGTTACTAATTACATTAAATAATTTTAAAATCCAATTAATTATATACTTTCAATTTGAATACCTACAATTTAAATGCTTCTCATTTGCAGATTGTCTAATTTCGAAGGCTTCAATTAGAAAATTAGAAGTGATAGAATTTTGAATATTTCAATCCAAAATTATTTAATTTTCATATATTCAAGTCGTAATTAGTTCTAAAATTAATTAATGGACTTAAAAATAGATTTAAACCCTATTCTCTCTTTTGCTATCCTCCAGATTACAGTGCTCCTAACGTAAATAGAAAATAAAAGAATTAAAACAATAGACTCTGTTCAAATAATTAATGATGAATGAATAAACGCAGGGTGCAACGAACAGAGTATAAAGCACGTAGATCTTTGCGTGTGTGAGAATTTATAAAATATGTGTTTGAGGGCGAAGAAACGGTTGTTAATAAGTGACGCGTGTGTGGCAGCTGGTTTCAAAATTTTTTTGCCCCAGTCCCGATTCCTCGCTCGTCCTCCTATAAAGTCTGGACCACTTTTCTCAAAGTCCAATAGAGATGATGACAGGACTCTGAGGTTTCCAACGATTTTTCCCAGGACCTGTTGGCCACATTCCAGAATCTAGAGAGAGGGTGACCTGTTAGGATAATTAAGGGAGAATATTAATGGATTAAAGATCCTGAGATCAATTTTTGCAGCCTTGAAACGTGTTGCAGATGCTTCGACAGGATATTCTCAGATTTCCTAAATACTCTTATCTCTCAGACGTTTCAATTTATATAATATTGTGGGAAAATTTTCTTCTCGAAGACCTTTTTACTGCCTTGCTTTTTTTATATACATCTGGAATATTATAATATAACTTAAGTAAACATAAATTATAAATAGATAAAAAATTTTCTGATAATCTTAAATAAAATTCGTAATTATGTACAATTTTCTTATTTGTAAATAATATAGTTTCAAGTATCTGGATTCTGAATTCGAAGTAGTCAAGAAACGATCATTTTAAATTAGAATAATTGACAACAAAATTTTAAAAAAAATTCTATTTTAAGTGTTTCCAAATTTTTCAAGTTTGAGACTTGAAAGCTAAATATTTATCAATTATAGTAGAACGCAAGGTTTTTTCTTAATAAATCAGTTCTTTGCAAACAGTGATGTCGATGACATATTATTGTAGTAATATATTTTAAACAAACAACGAGTAAGTAAAGTTGCTGTCGTTCTAAAACGTGATAAAATACCAGTGTTGTAATATGTCGTGTAATCTTCCACAGACGTTAAGAAAGTTTCATTTATGTTGAAATGACAAAATCTTTTACAATAATAAGAAGATAGAGCTGTGATGATAACAAACTTATAAAATGTAATATAACATTTGTATAATCCTTGAAACGAATTGATGTTGAGTAAAGTAAAAAGTTTGTATTAAATAGGAAAATTATTATTATACAGGTTTCTTTTGAAGTCATCTACTTTTTGAAGGTATAAATTAATAAATAAAGAATATTTCACTTAATTTCGAATTCACATCAACTTCTACCTCTTCAAGAAACCCAGGAAACAAAAAAGCGCCAGTGAATTTGGTAAGTTTTTATTTTTTCCATATTTTTTAAACTATTTACATATTTGAAAGATTGATCAAAATCTTGTTTTTATTTTAGACGTCTCTATCAACTTAAATATTCTCCATCTGCATTTTCAAACTCTTCAAGAAGCTCGTGGACCAAAAACGACATCGAATTCATGAATTTTTTTATCGGCACATTCCAACAAAACAGAAGACACAACTCGGATGCTTTATTGTTCCTCGACAATCATTCTCCCCATCTTCTCGCAAAAAGTCTGCACGAGTTCGAAGGCATCACATTAGATCTCAAAGAATAGAAGGAAGCTGAAACAAGCAGAAGGCGATGGCCGGGTCCACATATTCCACATGTGTTCTCAAGCCGGTGACGACTAACGACCCCAAGCTACCCCCAACTTGAAAACTTCCAATCCTGAACCCTGAACAAGTGCAACAGAGCTCGAAAGTTTCAATGTACCCTCAATGATACGAGAGCCACGCGAGTGGGCGGCGCATCTCAGAAAAGGGCCCTCTCTCTGCTTCCAGAGCTTACTCCTCATCCAGCATCTTCCAGAGTGGAGGGGACCCTCCTCCAAACTTTAGGAGTCTAACATCGTTTAGTCCCGTTCATAAGTCACACTTCCCTCTTATCTCGGGTCAGTTCACTTACACCCGTCTTCGATCACCCCCAATCCTCAGTCTCGAAGATAACGCGATCGCGTGTGCACATCGCTATTCATTAAAGACTTCAAGTTCAGATCAGTTTTTTCCTTTTGCCCAGGAATCTTTTAATCTTTTTTACTTTATAATATCAGTTAGCTTCACAAAAATCAGTTCAGTTCTTTAAAGACAATTTTGTTTGATAATTCTCCAAACTCTGAACTATCTTCAGCCCACTTTTTGCTGAAATCTGATAAATTTGATAAAATCAGTAAGCAGAAGAATTCAAATACAAATGTTGAAAGCTGAATAAATTTAAAAAGTTATCGTGTCAACGACTGATAACGCTTCTCTATTGTGAGTCTTTATCGCCCAAAACTGAGGAGACTATCTATCCCATTGTTGGGTAGTTGTTCTTCAATATTTAATTCATCGATTCATCAATCCAGTTCTCTCGTAAACAGAAAATAACCACGAGCTTACGTCACTCTGTCGTAATAGTGGAGATAATAGAGGAAGATTTCTTCAAGTTTTGCTCAGTGACTTACGCTGTAGAGTTTATAATCTAATCGACATGCAACAATTTTGAGCTGAGTTCCACAAATAGGAAAAGTTTCTTGGATAAAAAATCTCATCCTAATTCTGGGATGCACCTTGATGAATTATTGGGACTGAAGAAAGAAGAGAACTTTGGAAGGATAATGACGAGAGAAAACGAAGCTTTTGGGTTTTCTGGGATCTCCTTGAACCCCATGACGATGAGTGGAGACTGGGGATTATCACAAATGGAAAATACGAGCTTGTCACCCTTGTTAAGTCCAAACAATGGTGAGAATAATGAATGGGATCAGAATAATTCGGTTTTTCAGTATCCTGCTGATCCTTATTATTCAGGATCAGGGAATCTTTATTCTCCAGGAAGTACTGGGAGCGAGGTTTTGACTCCTACTTGGATAAATAATGTTCAAAGTGGAAACGAGTATGGTGAATTTTCGGATGAGGTACTTGAAAATCAAAGATTGCCACCAGTTGAGACTGTTTTCTCGTTTTCGAGACCTTTCGGCAATCAGAATTTGCCTGATTTTCAAGACTTCCAGGTACAGTGTAGCTTTTTGTTTTCTTTTTTTTATCAGATTCTTGCTTATCATTTTATTTATAATTTGTTTGGTGATTGTTATGAATTTAGATTTTTAAGTTTTTATGCTAGATTTCAAATTCGGATGCTTAAAATAAATGTGGACCGATCTTGAAATGTAATTTGGATTTAGAATAGGAATTAAATTTACAAAAAGTATTGAAAATTTTAAACTTGAAACTTATTTGCTTTATTTTTGTTTATTTTTTGGTCAAATTGTTCTATCAGTAATCGTTTCGTAATTATTGCCTCAATAGTTAAAAAACTACTTCCCTAAAGGTCAAGATCCATCGATAATAATACTTTTTTCTTCTAATTTAAAAATGATGCACAATAATTTAGAAATTTTCATATAATCTTTCATTATTGTATATTATATAAAATTAATTTTAAAATACAAGAAAATTTTAGTTTTAGAAAAGAGAAAAGACTCATGAATTCCAATTTATTTTATATTACAGGTATTTCAAGAATACCAGGAACCCCAGGAAAATCAAATTTTAAATTTCCAATCTCAGGAGATCTTGAATGAGACAAGTGACTGTCTGCAGATTGTTGACGAATTCGATCTGAGTTTGATTAGAGGAGATCCAAAGACCCTGATTACGGACAATGATTCTCCAATACCTTCTTATCAGCAAATCGAACTTCCTGAGTCTCTAACGAACGCATCAGCTTTTTCTGTGGGCCATTTAGTTACATCTCATCAATCGACAGTTCAATCATTGGTTTTTAAGAATAATCTTCACGAAATGAAAAATCGAGACATTGAGAACCAGATCGTTCTACCCAGAGAAGAGGGACTTCTTTTTGCGGGCGAACAACGAAGAGTTCCTTCAATAAAATATGAAAGCGAGGAAAGTCTGAATTTAACATATCGTTGTCGATGGATCAATTGTGGATGTGCCTTCACCGAACAGGAAGGTCTTGTTCGTCACATTGAAAGGCGACACGTCGAATCTTCTTCCTCACATTCCCATGGTCATGGCAAAAGAACCCACAGAGATCGTGACAAGGACAAGGAAAGAGATCTCACAAACACGAGTAATTCAACCCCAACTAATCAAGATGAATTCACTTGTCTCTGGCAAGGATGTCCTCGAGCACGTCCCTTTAATGCTCGGTACAAATTACTCATTCATATGAGGGTCCACAGCGGAGAAAAACCCAACAAGTGTCCTGTAAGTATTTTTTTTTATCTTCTTGAAATTTTTTTTGTTCTTATTCAATTTTGTTTGCAATTTTAAATCAGTCCTGTTTAAAAGTAATAATAATAATAATAATAATTCTGTTTAACTTATTAAAACTTTATTTTATCTACAGTTTACTGGCTGCTCGAAGGCATTTTCTCGACTAGAAAATTTGAAAATTCATCAAAGATCCCACACTGGAGAAAGACCTTATGCTTGCCAGCATCGAGGATGTTCCAAAGCATTTAGTAACAGCAGTGATCGTGCCAAACACCAGAGAACTCATTATGATACGGTAAATAATTCCTCACTAAACTTTTTAATCAATGGATTGCAATTTTAAAAGGCTTTTTAAATTAGATTCTCTGCAATTTTCAATCGTCTGCATTTTAAAGATTTTAAATTCAGCAGCTTTCTAAATTGAATTTGTTTAACTTTAAATCCTTTCCTATTTGAGAAATAATACCTAAAATCTTTCTTGTTTCAGAAACCCTACGCTTGTCAAGTTCTTGGTTGCGGAAAACGTTACACCGACCCCTCCAGTTTAAGGAAACACGTGAAAAACCACACGGAAAATTCTCAATTTTCCAATTCTTCCTCATCGAACAACAAACCCTCGACAGGATTATCTTGCAAAGAACAGTTGGCGAGGGTGCACCCAGAAAAAAACATAGAAATGGAAATCTCAAGATTCGACGAACAACAGGTGATATCCAATAACACCGAGAATTATCGAAATCGGAAAAACTCTGATTTCTTGGAAGAAGCGGATTTGGAACTGTCAATGAATTTCGAAGATAGCCAACAGGAATTCATTCCCTACGAGTCAGTTAAACGATTTCTTAGTGAGGAAGCTTCCAACGATAACGTCACAGGTAATAATATCCGTTTAAATAACAATAAAAAATATGACATGATTGTTAAAAAACTATTATACATTCAACTTTTGCACAAAACTACTCTGTAATCTTATCAGATATCTCATTCTGAAGATAACTGATTGCTTCTTACACAGTTAATTGTTACATAATACTATTTTACTCAACGTTTTTCCAATTAAGGAAAGTTATTTAAAACACAAAAGCTGCTAGAAAAATATTTAGTTGAAATTCTATTTAAAATTTTTTATTATAAAGAGTTAAACTTCAAAGTAGATATAATTCCTCCCACTTTCTCTGAACTTGAACGTATTTGAAGACATTTCAATTTTCTGCTTAGAATTTTTGCAGATTTTACTTTAAATTCAAAATTCTTGATAGAATTCTTACAAACATATTTGCTTATATCACAATTTTGGGTTTCAATATAAGTTAAGTCTCTTAAATTTTCTAATTAAATTTTCATACTTATAAAATTGAATATCCATTACTCAAACTAAAATTATTATCAATGTGGAGATAAGTCAGAGTTTGCACCTGATAGTTGCACGCGCGTTTACATAATCGTGCCTTGAACATGACACAATTAAACAGGTAACTCCTACGTGCAAGAATGCGAAACCTGTATTCTCGAATGATTTGAAGGTAATCAATCTGAATAAGGGGCAAAAGATTTCAAAATCTGGGACCACAACTGCTTTATACAAATATCCATTTCTGGTCTAAATTTAAAATTGTAAATGTAAAAGATGTAACCATCTTGTCACTGTCACGCTTTGGGTCCTCCATTATGAATCTCAGAGGAGGTTGGCTGCTTTATACTTCTACCCCACACCGAGTCTTAAAATAATATTCTGACTTTTTTGGCTTGCTCGTGTACGTACGCACGCGCCACGCACATCGTAACTGACACGTGCATCGCACGTACCCGATCCATTTTTACACACTTTTACACCACCGACAATCAATTAAAAAAAGAAAAAGTCTATGAGAGTTTTCGTTTATTTATGGTAACTTCAAATTATTTCGACGCTCTCTCTTACAACCCCTTTTCTCTTGTGCCGACTCCACTTGTTAAGATGTGAAGATTCCACAATCAATGCCTGTAACATCATATAATTATTTATTGGAAATAATAGTTGACAACAACCCAATAATTGTTGTGTTATAATGCATGCCGTCGGCCATGGACTTAAAAAACGGATTGGAAGTCAATAAATAAAATATAATTTTTTTAAATATAAAAACTACAATAAATTATTTACTAATCTATTAATTTTTTTGCTTCAGATTATGACGATCTTCAAGGGTTTGGATCAGACATCGAACAGCAGTTTTTGGATTTAACAAATTTCGAAGAATCAATATTCATAGGGGAATAGTATATAATGTACTTTGAATTATTCAACAATTTATATTCGAAGCTCTTTCATCGTGATCTCCTTTTGTAAGAAGACATTTTTATTCTACTAGTGATATTGTTATTGATATATTGATATTTTGAGATTAATTATTGAATTAAGTGAAAAGTGATTAGTATATTTTTGTAGGTAGAGAATTGTAAATATTGTAATGAATAAGAATTTATAAATACACGAATACAAATATGAATTTATGAATAAACCTTGAAGATATATGAAGATTTATTGAATCAACTCACCTCTTTCAATCTTCCCGTGACCTCGTATCTCCTTATTTTTCTGGTTAGTTGGCGACCTCGCAAGCGGCGGGTCTCTCATCAGCCGCGATAAGTTTGCAGATCAATTTACGGAAATTAGTCAACGAGGCTGATTGATTCTCTTTAGAATATACCTGCAATGCGAAACTTTGAATTATCTTAGCTAAGAAAAATTTTAATTGATTCCGAATTTGTTCCGTCCGTTTCGAAATGTACAGCTTAGAAATTCCAAGGCTCTGATTTCAGACTTTGAAACGATTCCTTAATAAATAAGATGTTTTAATGTTTGAATGTCTGTATAAAATAGGTAAATGGTCTAGTTTTAGTGAAAAATATTTATTATTGCGAACGTAAAGTTGGGGAAACTAAATTGCTCTTATGGCAAAGTATCACTTGCCCTTAAAGCAAGTAATTGCTTTGAGAAAAATAAACTTACATAAGAGACACTCACTTTAAGTGAAAGGAAAATCTCTAAGGTGCCACTTAAAGAATCTGTTTACAGATTTACCTAAGAAATCATATGTACTTTCAACTTGTGTTAATGTCAAAAAAAGAGTTCTTATTCAAAGTTACTGCTCGTCAAAGAAAGTCATTTTTAAAAAGAATATTCATTGGATTTTTTCATTCTCTTTCTAGAACTTGACTTTTTTGTGTAGTATAAAGACAATTTGTACTTACCCCATTAATAACAATAGTTGGAACAAATGATAATCTTGGCTCAAGTGCTTTGGTTTTATCACCGTAGGCTGCCAACAAGTCATTTCCAAGAGGTTGTCTTTCACAAGCCACAATACGATTCTTTGATTCCTCGGTGAGACCTATTTGCTGAGCACACTGTAAATATAAGGAAGAAGTCATTATGATTGAAAAGAAAATATAGGATACTTTTATACACCATAAAGGCGATAAAAGTGTCAATAATAAGTCGCAAAACGTTTGAGAAATATATGTTTATCTAGAAATTACTAAGATAAAGCATCAAAACAAAATTTCAAGATAAAATGTAAGTTGATAGTGAAACGATCAATTAAAAACATTAAAGGCAGTTATGTAAATATTATTATTTGCAAGAGATAATTTAGAGAATACAGAATTTTTTCATATTCAAATAGACTGACTTTTAAGAGCCTTTTTAAAGTTAGCACCCAATCTAAATTATAGATTCGATTCTTTTTAAACTCATATGTTGAGAAGTAATTACATACAAGAGTAACAGCGGATGCAGGATTATTTGCTGTCATAACACATCCTACAAGATCAACCAATCGTTGCTGTTGCTCCTCAGCTTTTACTGAAGTTTGGATCTCGTGAATGCCACATGCCTGAGCTCTAAATTTTTTTTTAAGTTTGATTATAAAAGAAGTGTTTTTATTCTATTTTTATATAATTAATGATAATTATGCATACCTGTTTCCTCTACATTCGGCTGGCCCATGCTGGCACACAAATTCCCAAGGTCCAGTTGAATCGGCCTTCGAGTGCTGGTCATTAGAATATTTTATTAGATTTTCAAATTCAGATATTCTTTCCTTATTCAAAATTTATCTTTTAGTCATGTTAAAAGATAATTTAAAACAATTAAAAATATTATCATTTATAAATTGGTATTTTTGACCGACTAAAAAAAACCTGATTCTAATTTTCTAGTTTGCTTTATCGATTCTTGTTTACGAGGGTAAGCCAATAACTACATATTGAAGTTTCGAATCCAATTTACATAGTCTTGATTCAGGTACTCGAGACTTCACAATCTCCTCAGAGAATAAATTAAACTATACAGATCATATTATATTTGAACTCAAAAATTTATGCAATATGACAATACAAATTGAAGGATAAATTCCTAGCCCACTATATCAAATTCAAATTCTTCGATTATTCCACACTATATATTTTAAGGCAATTAAGTCAAGTGAAAATATGATCAAAAGCTGGTTAAACCAGTTTGACTTTAGTTAAAATTAAAACAAATTGAATTATTTAATGATAAAATTAAAATATCTACGGAATACGTATTAATATTTAAAATAAATATTTTCAAAACTAACCGTGGCTTTTCCATAAGGAATGAAGGTGATCGAGAGATGATTTTTAAGATCAGGATAGGCCGGAACGAGTTGTGTCCTTACGAAATTCATGCTGTCTGGGCATAACGCCTCGTAATAAAGGTCCACATTGATGATGGTTTTGGGTTGGTCAGCTGCAGCCTAAAAGTTGAAATAATTCAAAAATAGATTATTATACTTCCAGCATTTTTAAGTTCAATAAGACCATTTTGCATTTTAAACTATCACAAATTTTTCAGTGTTTTCACCAGGTTATAAAGAAAACATTTGACTTTTAAAAATGAATAACGATATTGGATAATATTAGAACAGGTTTTTCAGTTGATTTCTAAAATAAAAAAAATTATCTTCTGTAATTTTCTTCAATTATCAATTTTAATTCAATGGGCTGCAAATATTTGACTTATTAATCTATCATTTGTACTTACTAATTGAATAATTAGAGCCACTAAGGCTGTGATGGACAGGTAGCACCTCATGGTTTCGTTAATCCGCGATTAGTGATCGGCGATGGAGTTGTGTGGTCACTCGAGATCTCGAGACTGGAATCGGTCACAGAAGTGGGAGACTAATAAAAGGGAAAGGAGGGGCTATTGACGAGACATAATCTTTACTTTGAAATCATTTTTATCTTCTTTTCTTTCTTTTTTATCTTTTTTTCTTCCAAGCTACTGCATATGAATTTCGTTTCATTCTATGGACTCATTCAAGACATTGAATTTTTTTAATTCCCCAGTATTTTATATTCTTCTTCTCTATTTAATTGAAAACTGGCATTTAAAGATACTTAAAAAGTATCCACCCAGTTCAAAATATTTGTCACTGAATATTAAAAATATTTTATTTCTAAAAAAAGAAATTGTAAATTACTTTCAGAAGGTCTGCACTTGAATTCTTTCCATTATTTAATGTATTCCATAAAAGCTTAGTCACTTGAGTAAGTAGAAAGTTATTTCGATATTCGATAACAAGTGTTACAAAGGAATCTGCTAAAAAACGACTGTTAACTGATAACGAAACACGTACTGCTCGAATGTTATTCATTTTGAAAAATAAGCTTCTAATCTCATATACATGCATATTAAAAGACTTGATGATTTAAATTCTTTACGATTTCAAAGCTTTTTATTTAGAAAACTTTAATTTTTAAAAAGGGTTTCAAATAGTTTAAAGAAAGCAAAAATTACTCAAAATGTAATTGAAGTGCAATATATTTTATCCTCCATCTTAAAAGATAAAATACACTTTCATATATACAAATACAGATCGCATTGCTTATTATGCATTAGTTTCTACTTTTCAAAAGAGCCTTTTGCCTTCGTTTAAATGCAAGAAATTAGCATTTTACCTGAAAGTAAAGAGCTTACATTAGAAAGGATTGAGATAAAACTAAAAGGTCGTCTATCACGTATTAATTCCTTGATGAAATTTAATTCCTCGATTACTCCTGATGTCATTCTCAAGTTCTACTGCTCGTTTTCTGAAGGTATTGGCTAGTTCTAGATTCTTTTCGGTGCCTTCTCCACTTGTGTGCATTTGTGCAACATTTGCACAGGCTACCGAATTTCCAAAGTTGCAGCATTTTACAGACAATTCGTAAGCCTTCCGGAAATCTTTTTCAACATAGCCAGGAATACCGCCTAGGTAAAGGCCGGCTAAAAAGTAGCAAGCTCTTGGCTCATTCAATTCGTTGCAGCCTTTGTCGAGCATACCAACTCCTTCCTCGAGTAATGCTTTTTTATCAGATACTCCGACATCTTGGGAACAAGCTAACAATCCTCCGTAGAGACATCCAGCACCATCGTTATATTCACAGCCCTTCTTCACATATTGGTACGCTTCCTTTACATCTTGTTTGCAACCGTCACCTAAACGGAGAGAAATCATCGATACTTAGCACTTGGGAAAATTTATACTTCAAACACTTGGAGCTTCACGTGCCGAGTACGTGAATTTTGTGAATTCAGCATATGAGATGAGCAACACTCAGAACGTGAGCACGTGTTATCAAAGCAAGGCCTTATGTGCTGAATTCACGGAACACACGTTCTCAGTAACGTTGATTTCTCTCCGTATAGATAAAAAAACTTAGAACTATAGCTATAACTATCTAATTATGATTCATTAAATTCTTAATGAATTATCCATGAAATCTCAACAAATGTTTCTGAAAGAACATTTACATTCTTATCCAACGGTAACAAAGATAAACTTAATTTTAGACAGGAAATACACATATCTCAATCTTGATAAAAAGAAAACGTGTGATATGTGCAATCGTTCACTGTTCTCTTATTTCGTCATCTTTTATGGTCAAGAACATCTTGATATTTTTCTGATATGAATTGAACTTTAAAGTATTCTCCTTCATATTGAGGATTGACATTCATTAATAAATCGTTTTTAAAAATTTCTAAAGAATAATTTGAAATGCTAATTAAAGTCTTGTTGCAGGTTTATTTATTACTTAATACAAAGTAATTAAGCAATTAGAAAATTAGTCATTTAAAGTAGAAAGGGATAAAAAAATATAAAGACGGTACCAAAATAAAATAAATATCAACCGTTTTAGTTTTTAGTCTAACTTTATCTCTTAAAAAGCTAAAGAAATTCTCTTGAGATTTAAAATGCTGCTGTGAAATTTTGAGGGTAACATCTGTTTCCCGCATTTATTAACCCTTAATAGTATATGGTTCTTCTCCTTCACGTCAGAATGACAGAAATATATTTTAGTACAAATGGTGTTCAAACTCTACAGCCTCTACAGTTACCCCATGGGGCTTTCCCTTTTTTTATTTTTCATAAGAAGCGAAGATATATATTGCCTTAAAAAAAAGTCTATTCTGTTAGGATAGAGTTGAATCCATATTTAAGGGAAAAAGTGATCAATTACACAAATTTTAAAGTTAGTGAAGAAATATTTAAATATTAAACTTCTTTAAATAGCTAAAGTCCACACGTACAATAAGTAATTTTTATTTGAAGATGTATTTAAAGAAAGCTTATAGAAAAGTTTGAAAATTATTTTTTATTTATCGCGCTGATTTTACTAATATATGTACTTAACTCTGTTTTACTTTTGTCTTTATTCTAATTGTTGATATAAACTGTTAACAAAAATAGTTATTTAAATTTTGAATTTTTGCGCCAATTTTTACCATTTGATGGAAAAGCGAAATCTACTTACCGACGACACTAAAGCGACCGTATTTTGTACAACTCCTTGCAAAATCAAAATTATCACAATTGTTTTTGTGAATCTCGGCACTTTTTTTTAAGTCCCTCTTTATAGCTTCATAATATTCGCCGAGCAGATGACACGCTGAATCAAAGAAATGGAAGTTAAACACCGAAAATTAAGAATATTGATGGCCATTATAATTGGAGAGAGGTTATCTTTTGAAATACTTACTTTCTGGATTTTTCTCACTCAAGCAACCAAAACTGTATTCCGTGTAAAGATTCTGCAGGTATAGCTTTACATCTTCTGTATTCTTCAAATTGTAAGACATGTTCAAAACTTTCTATTTACTCAAACGAAATAAAAACACCAACCTCAGAATTTTGTTAGAGATTTTAGTAAAGTGGATCTACCTTACCGACAGCGCATGCATGCAATTTAAACGCGCGCATATATGAATAGGATACATATATATAGTATGATAGCTTTATGATATCGCAGATATATTCTATGTACTCTTTAACCTGTACGCGCTGGACATTGAAAGGGAAAGGGTGAAAAATGTCGCCTATAAGTCGTGTATTGTTTATAGTTTTAGTGTATAATAAAAGAAGTTAGGATATTCTTATTGAAAGTAAGTTAGTCTTTCATTTTCTTTTATCTGCACATTTGTCGTATATATGATAGAAATAGTGTGCACTTACCGGCTTATGGAATTTTGCTTATTGCTCTTTCATCTCAAAAAGACTTAAAACATAATAATTTATACTTATTAAACTTTCTATGAAATTTGCTTCTAAACTTCTATTTATAAATTTAAAAAATATGTACAAGAAGCCTATTTCTAAATTTTTTTTGCATATGCGCTATTGTTTTTATTTATTTTAAGTATCGATTGGCTTCTAGTCAATGATTCCTTGTACTTATCTAAAATATTTATTACTAGTCTATTATATTGATTAAATAACAGTTAAATTTAGCATAATTTTATTGTTTTTAAAATCCATACATCATTATTTTTAAATGGTTTGCTTTACACATGTGCATAATGGGTAACATATATGTAAGGGGCACCTTAACTTCACAATAGGTTGTTTATTGTTTAATTTTACCTACAAAAATTAAAATATAGATTAATTTTTAAAGTAAATTACTAACTCAAGAATAAAAGTACAATTTTTTTTATTCCAGGATATTTAAATATTTTCAGCAAATTCTTGAGTATTTCTTTAACAAGCTTTCAAACGAACTAATATTCCCAATTCAGAGTGCAGTTTGCGGAAACTTGAGATTACTTCATAGAAGTCACAAGAGAAATATATTGATTTTTTCATTTGTTTACCGAGAAGACTTTCTTGGCCTAATTTCTGTACCAGTGGGAGAAATTAATTGATTACATGAATTACAAATACTAATTATAATTTTTCTTAAATACTTTTGTTTTAGAAAGTGCTGAATTTTGGAATGGCTATTGTATTCACTTAATCAGAGAAAGTGATCATTATATTCATACTTTGCTTTACGTAATATACACAAAAAAATTAAAAAATTAAGTCACTTAGAGGAAAAGGGCTTTCTCCAAACTTTTACGGGCATTATCGTGCGAAGGCTATAAAGTTATATAAAGCTTTATGGAAATGATCTCTGTCGAGATAGTAGGTCACGCGGTCACCTTTCTATATCTACCCCTTGTGATCAGAGATTAGTTTCCGATTTAATGTGCGTGTGCGAATGTCTGGCTCAGAGCTTTTCTTTTCTGGAATTTAAACTTAAGGTGGCCATGAGGACATGTCTACAGAATTGGGGTTTTAGGTCAAGATAATTTATATTTGAAAATGAACTTGAAAAAAGTAACTGACGAAATTTAATATTAATCAGAATCCAAGTTGAATTCAATTTTAATCTGAAAGCTCAAATAATTTGGCAACAATCGAATTTGTAATAAATATAAAAATTATCCAAAATAAAAAGAATCTAAAATGCGTATCAATTAACACTAACGTATTAATATAATGAATATTCCATCAGTTGAGGACATACATATATGATTAGTTTTATTTACATTTCTTTCGAAAATAACAAAATGAAACTTATTTACATAAATATATGACGCATGTGTATACTTAGGCACAAATGGACAGAAATTATGCTATCGTGTCCTGCTCACATACATTTGACGTATATGTACATACATTGATTGTTTCAAGGTTGAGGTTCAATGTCTCTGAGTTCAGGGTCAAGCCACGCGTTTCGAATTAGTAAAATTTTATTATTGAGAGTTATCAACCCTCGATAGAGAAAATTGAAGCTTCATATCTTTCCATTTCCTACATATGTATATGCCACGTGGAATTCTACCCTTATTTTCATATTCGATTACCACATTCATTTTCTTTACATTCCTCATTCAACATGCTTGATGAAATTAATCATTTATTATGATATTTGCGTGACAAATGTCTTTTCATTTTTATCAAAAATACAATCAATGTAAATTATATTAATTAGATGATTTGTAATTTTGTTTTTACGTTTCAATCGTTTAACAATATCTTAAATAATTATTTGAGATTGTCTGATATTTAAATTCAGTCTGTTTGCTAATAATATTGAAGATTAAATAATACGTCACTTTCTTTTTCTTGTAAAGTACGTATGAAATAAAAAAAATTGGCATTAAATGTGTGAGCGTAATAAGAAAAAAATCGTGACTTTCTCAACTTTCTTAAATCATTCTATCTTTCTGTTCAACAGATGAGCGAGTCTGTGAAAGTGGCCGTACGATGCCGGCCAATTTCCCAACGTGAACTGCAACAAAGATGCAAGGTATATGAATTCACACACTCTGATAATTCTGCATACAATTGACTTTTCAATTAATCTTCGTCACTGGATGGTTGTTCTAATCATTTTTCATTTTTATACCTGCAATGTTTACAAATTATACAGTTTTTTTCTATTAAAAGTTTTCAGTAAACTGTTCTCTATCAGTTATGTAATCAAGGCAAATTACAATTTAGTACCGTTAATTATTAATTTCAAAAAAAATTCTTATACTTATATGGGAAAGAGTAATAATTTCATATTCAATGCACTTTTGGATGTTTAGAAATACATTATACAATATATTGAATTTAAATTGCGACATTAAACCTTGCTAAATTCGATAATAATCATTATAAGATGGATCTAGGTCACTGAAAAATTTACATTCTATTAGGAAGCTAAAATGTAAAAATCTGTGATTTATGGTTGATATGACTTATAAATGAAGTAGCTTAAATACCTATTAAATATTTAATTTTCGTCAAATTTAGGTTTACTTCATCTGGAAACACAACAAAAAAATTCAAAAAGTATTTGAAATAAGTCAAAGAACTAGTTAAATTGGTCCACGTGGAGATAATTTGTGAAGATCAATTCATTAATGATTCCTCGCGATTTAACCACCCCTTCCACATATGATTCATGCGTACGTGTGCGTTTTTTCTGGACTTATATATACTTCAACGTTATATCGAACGAATGTAGCCTAGCGACCACAGCAAAACATAGATCATTGTCTTTTAGTCACTGCACTTTTATAAAGTACATCATGTAGAAATTGCATTTTTAATACAAAAACATTCTGAATAACTGAATTAAGATAAAGTGACTGTGGTGGAATTTTTGATTCTGAAAAAGGGTGAAAAATCAAAGGGGCATGGAATATCTTTGCATGGAAGTCTTCTAACTATATTTTTTTCTGCAGGTTCAATACCTTTTCATTATGACTACATATATATAATTGAGTATATAAAAATGTAATATTGTACAGGCGATACGCTTGAGCTTTTGTCGTCATTTGTATAAAAACAGGGGATAGAAAGGTGGTGAAGACTGACTGGGAATATCGATTCGGCACATATTTTGCTCCATCGATATGTAAGCAGGTCGTTGCATGTGTCGGGCATTAGGCCGATGTAACATTAAATTAAGGATTATAGATTTATAGATAAGTTAATTTTCCTCTAAATTGTTTATAGGGGCTGCAAGCTATAATGTAATGACTTTTTTTAGTATTGCAGAGATTTAACTTTTTTTTTAAATCTGCAGAGATAAAATTTGAGTATTCTATATTTAATGCAAAAAATAATTGAAAGTAAAGCATAACTGGAGAAAATGCAAACGAGAAACTCGTTCGTTTCTCAGAATAGGTAAATATGCAATCGTTTATCAAATGAGGATAATAATGAGTATTTTGTAATAGATTTTGAAGGTACATATATTATAATTTAATGTGAAAATTGTTAGGTGTAATAATAATTAGACACGTAACTATTGTCGATCATGCTATAAATCTTATATTACGTAATTTCTTTTGTACTACATGTTCGACTTCCGCAGGTCAAACGAGTGCAACTTCTTTCGTGCTTGTCTCTTTTTATTTCTCTCTGCACGTTTAATTGTATTACATCATTGTACGTCATATTCAGTCATATCTATTTAATCTCTTGTTAATCATGTATCAAAATGATTATACGACACACCTGTACTTTAATTTAGTTTTTCATATAACCTTATTATTTATTCGAGAAAAAGTAGCTCTTATTTTCTGCTATTTGTCTTCCTCAGTGTAGAGACTGAAGAAAACTTAAAATAAAAAATGTTGGTGTATTTGCATAGAGAAAAAATTGTTGAATTTAATTTCTGCGTTTTTGTAAATTCAATTATAAAATTATACTAGAAAGAAGCTTTACTGGTATTCATAATTAATTCTAATATATTAGTTTTCATTTGGATTACAAGATTATACATATTTTTTACCTTTAATAATAATTTCAAGCTTATGTTTTCAGAGATTCTTATAATCAATTTACAGATTGAAATAGGAATTCTTTCTCAAAAAATTGCAGTTTTTGAGATCTTTAATTTGTTTTGATTTCTTTTTTTTTATGGAAAAATATTAGTAAGACAATATAATTCAGTAAGATAAGAAATTACGTATAATATTGGAATTCTGATTATATCAGCATGTTGTCCTTTTTACTTCGTTGAAAATAGTGAAGTTCAAAGAATTCCAGTTCGATAAAAACGATTTGGTTGATATAAAATTGACTCATCTTGTCAGGAGAATTCCATGACTAATTCGGATTATTTTACATATTATATTTTAAATATGTAATTATCAAATTTGCTTTCATTTTTAGAAATGTTTTTTTTTTCCAAATTTTGAAATCTACCCTTCTTCACATGTTAATTATCCTATGTAAGAATATTATTTAAATCACTTATAGGTTTCTTTAATTCGTCCATAGTTGTTGAACTGCTACTACTGCAACACTTGAAAATGAATTAATAATTAATTAATATCTTTTAAAAGAGAATCGTAAAAAAATATAACAAATATGTAGTGTGAGAGTTTCGTTATGAGTTATGAGGAAAAAGCAAAGTAGACAATACTTTTCAGATGACTCAAGGACATCTAAATCTTTTGTATGTTGTGATTACCTATGACCTTTTTATCATCGTCTATAAACTAACAATTACTACTCAACATTCTTTAGCATATACTATTTGGGTCAAATGTTTTTATTTCAAGGGAATATTAACAATTTCGATATTTTGTAATGTTAGTTTTTTAACTGTAATTTTCATTTTAATTTACTATAAACAAGAGGTGAATTATATGATTTTATAATTACTTTAAAATATTTTATGCTTACAGAATGTCATCGCAATTGATCCATTAGCAAAGACTTGTACTCTAGACAGTCCTAACAATGGAGGTGGTGGAAAAGTATATCAATTCGATGCAGCCTTTGGTCCAGAATCTTCAACTGAATCTGTTTACGAAGCTGTTGGTTCTGTCGTTGTGGAAGCAGTTTTGGAAGGATATAATGGTATGTAAAAGCATCTACTAAAATTGATTTGATAAGTATAAATAATAAGAGACCTTTTTCTTGGTTTTTTTGAAACAAAATACTACTTACAAATCAAAGGGTTCGTATAGCGGTTTTTTTATTTATTTTTTTGCAGGAACCGTTTTCGCCTATGGTCAAACTGGTTGTGGGAAATCCTTCACCATGCACGGATTCATCGAACGCGCCCTGGAGCACCTTTTCGAAGCAACTTCCACCAGCAGCCAGGAAACTAGATACCTAGCTTTGCTCAGCTACCTAGAAATCTACAATGAAAGACTGCGAGACCTGTTGCAGGATAGCGGGGCCGAGGGTCTTCTCCAGCTAAAGGAGGATCCATCTCGTGGTACCTACGTTGCAGGTGGCCTTCGAGAAATCACAGTTAAGGACGCAGCCGAATGTGCTCGCTTGGTAGAGCAAGGTGACCGCAGAAGAGTAGCCGCAGCCACAAAAATGAATCTCGCCAGTTCCAGGAGTCATGCTGTCCTTACTCTCTCCCTGGAAGCGATTGCTATCAACGATGATGACAAACGAGGTAGCGCTGTTAGAAGAGGAAGACTTCATCTTGTGGATCTTGCAGGTTCTGAAAGACAAGGGAGGACCGGAGCGACCGGTGACCGGCTCAAAGAAGCTGCGAGTATTAATCTCAGCCTCTCAGCTCTCGGAAACGTAATTAGCGCCCTTGCTGCTGGCAATGGTCGGCATGTTCCTTACAGGTAGGTGTTAGATCCATTCTAAAATCGTAGGATTGCATCATTTTAATTTATGGTTGTAAATATGAGAGTTTTACGATCTAGGTTTTTAACTTTAGGATTATACTTTTTTCATCTTTCAATCGAATTATTCGTTTAAAGGATTATTCCATTCCTTTCACTTTCTTGAATTTTTATTTTAAAATTTCAAATGATATTCTCCAATTCTTCAATTCTAGAGATAGCAAGCTCACTCGACTTCTCAGAGACAGTCTCGGAGGAAACGCAAGAACACTAATGATAGCATGTGTTAGTCCCTCTGACGTCGACGCAGATGAAACTCTGAGTACTTTAAGGTACGCAGCAAGAGCAAGATGTATAAAAAACAAACCAATCGTGAACGAAGATCCTAAGGATGCTTTACTAAGACAGTACCAACTCGAATTACAAAGACTGCGGAAACTTCTCGAAACCAGCGAAAATCCCCGACTAGGTACAAGTCCTTCTGAAGAGCAAGAACTGGAAGAAGGAGCAATAGATAATAAGAGCATTGACGAGGTTGAAAGGTTAAGAAAGGAGTGTGAGAATTCGAACCTCTCAGCACAGAAGCTTAAAGAAGAGTTAACAGCTCTTAGATCTCGTTACGAGTTAGATACTGGATCAGGCGATGGCATTAAAGATAAAAATTGTTTGAACCTTGAACAAAAGATTGCAGAACGAAGAGAAGATAGCAAGGAACTGGATAATAAGGATCCTATTTTAGAACGCAAAAGAAGAAAAAGAGAAGCAGCTAGGCTAGAAGTGCTCAAAAGGCTGGAGAAACTAACCATTGGTGGTGAGGCTCGAGGCGATGATGAACTTAGAAGACGTAGAGAAAGAAGGAGAAAAAGGTTAGAGATTTTGGCAACTGCTTTGGAAGCTGATTCTCAGGAAGGAACTGGGGGCGTTTTTGAAGTTTATGGGCAACTTAAAACGGCTGAGGAAGCTTTGAAGAGAATGTCGAAGAGAGCGAGGCAACTTGAAGCTGAAGCTGCCGATCTTCAGGTGTATATTTAATCCCTTTTTTATTTTTTTTCTTGTATTCATTTAGAAATTTGGATTAGTTAACAATTCGCATTTTGTTTCAGGCATGCTGGGATGCAGAACGAAGAGAACTTCTTCGACGAGAATTGCTTGCAACGCAGTTGTGCGATGCAATGATCCCTCATCTTCGACCTGGTTGTCCTTTTCGCGACCTATCTGCAATCCGAGCCGCAGCTACTTGGTGCGACGAATTAAATCGCTGGCGATTACCGGACGTGTCTTCGGTATCTCTTCGCATTTCCCTTCCGCCACCTGCTCAATCTCGGGATCTTGTAATAAACGGATTTGAACCTGTTCCTAAACCGGATCACAACAACAATAGCAATAGTGGCGTTGATGACGAGGACCGGAGTAATATGGAGGAAGGTGGAGAAAGTGAACCAAAAGTGTCTAGGTGGAAAGACATAGCTGATGCCTACTTTCGTAGAAATAGGATTGACGAATTGCTTGCACATGCACGCGAAGCGAAAACTTTCGGTAAGAGTTTAATTGAAGTCATAACCATTAGTTTATGTAGTTGTAACGTTGCGAAGTATTCGTTTAATTTTAAACTCTTTTCAAATTAGATAATATCTGGTTATCATAAGCCTCAAAACATTTAATAAATTTAAAATTAAAATTAATTTTAAAACTTTATAGATTTTATAATTACAATCACAGCTCTGATGTTAAACGAGCTGTCATATTTATACGTAAGAGTCATAAAATTACCTGTCGCCTTCTATTTCAAGGCAGCAGAGAATTTTTTTAATGCCAATTTAAGAAATTGCAAAATACCTGCGTTCTCCAGCCTCATGAATATGGATACGAAATTGTATTTGAGATCCACTTGCAATTTTGCAAGTGGACTGGATTATTATCCGCAAACTGATAATCATCAGGGTCTGAATTACCTGGATTACGACTGATATATCTAATCTATTTTTCGAACTTTGATACAATGACGCAATTATTTGCGAGTAAAGTGGATCGAGCTTTAAAATCTTTGAGACATTTGTGAAATTATTTATTTTTGTTATGCTTTTGGACGATGAACAGATGGTACGAGGTTCAAATGATAATTTTTTCCTGAATACATACCCCGGTAATGACTCTTTACGATATTACATTCAACCGTATAACATGGAAGTGGAAAGCGGAAAGATTAGGGTCGTCATTGATACAAAGAACCGTTATGAACTTTTTCACGAAATTCCTGCACGATTCTCTTCGATGATATAAACTCCAATGCAAAACCTGTCTGTTTATGACCGCAGGGCTCTAGCGAAATATAAAACGTAACCAGAAACACTGCATGTAAAATACCTATATCTCATTATAATAACTATTTAAATTCGGTCCTCCTGCTCTACAAACTATGATTATTTCTCTATTTTTGAGTTATCGGATCTTTTAAAAAATTTTTTAGGTGTTTTGCATTCTCATCATAATGAGGAAAGTACTTGTTTTATGTGAAAAATTACTTTCACAGATTTTTTTCATGTTTTTTTCTCTTAAAAATCTCTTCCTCAAAGTACTCTTTAATAATCTCTCAATTGCGTCATATTTAACTTTAAAGAAAAAAAACTTCGTCAAGCAATCGAATTTTCAAGTAAGTTTGAAAACAAACAGTTGACTAATTCTATTATTTCAAAACCTTCTTGATAGGTACTCGAGAATTCACTTTATTTGTTTTGATTACTTGAAGTCACGTTCGATCATAAGAATTCATATAATAGTTCACAAACACAATTTCTAAATTTCTTTTACTATTTTTTAAAAATACAATACTCTACTTCTAGGAAAATGTGTATATGAATAGAGAATATTTCCACTTAATAACGTAATAGAGGAAAAAGTTTTGCTCGTTAGTAATCGATTTTGCATCTCTGTGATGTTTTGTTGGATCTTCTATTAATATTCGAATAAGATCTCCCGATTCATGGCCTTCAAGTATAGTAGATTTATTATGCTTGAAAACTTAAATCATGAAGAAAAAGAAATAGAAAAATTGTATGAATATCGAATGTGTGTCTGTATTGAAGAGAGAGATACAAAGAGGAAAAAGTTCGTCAATTTACTCAACCACTACTTTTGCATTAAAAGCTATGTGAAAGTAAAGTCATCAATGAACTTTTCCACGAAATTATAAAAACTAAAGATCGAGGCTGAAATTATATATAATTTATATCGTAATCTTTTAGAATTTACAAGATCGTCAACGTTGCACCTTAATAAACTATTAATGTTCTTTACTTTTTTTTAGACTCTGGGGGAAGAATCAGTAAATCAGGAGGATCAGAAGACTTGATTCCAATCGTTGGAGGAAACGGTCACGCTCAATTAAGTGCCTTAAATTTGCAGACAAGTATTTCAGCAACTTCAGAGACAAATTACCAGACTCAGCGGCTTCCAATTGGTCGACCAACTGGTTGGTTGACTGACGAAAATTCCGTTAAAGCATCAAGCTATACGAATATACCAGCTTTAAAAAAGAATCCACCCAGAATTCTCGAAGCGTTACCTTCCTATCCACTAGGTAATTCTTTTACATTGCCCTCCCATCTAAAAGACAGGACCATTTCCTCTCAATTATTGTCCCAGGAGGATGTGACCTACCACTCGCCTTGCTGACGATAATTAATCTACGCGCGTTACACTCTAGTTTCTAGTTATTATTCAAAAGGAAAAAAGTGAGTCGAAGCAAAAAGAGACAATATCGATCTGACGCTTGAAAGTCTAGTATTAAAGCTGGCTAAAGTATTTTAATAAGTTTTTTAAATTATAGAAAAGATGCCGCCTAATATTTTATTTCTGATTTTCATTTAATAATGAATTTTATTGAAGTGCATTATAATTTATTTAATTTATGGCCTTGAGCAATTTCAATTAATGATTAGGCTTTTTGTATAATTTTATTATCAATTCTGTTCTAGATAAAGTTTTGTACTTTTTTTTATTATTTCTGGGGGATTGAGTCTCTGATTAAAAATGAATATTCCACAACTCATTGATAGATTAAAATCTTGAAGCCTGGATTCTTTATCATGACGATGACTATTAAGTGACCTTCTTGCAAAAAACTCTAGAATTTAACGTCCGAAAAAAGACGAATATTGCTTTCTGTTTAGAATGATTAGAAAGAGTTGCAACATTCTTGATAAAAGAAATTATAGTACCAAGTTTTATAAGTTGTGATTAAAAAATTGACAAATGGGCAAAGTCATTATAGTTTATTCATAGAAGCTATGTGCAGCGACTATGACTACAGGTCAAGACTATCTTTGTTGAAGATGCTTTGACTTTAAAGATAAATCGAATATCGTTTACTCTAAAAAAAGTAAATCTGCTAAAGATATTTTTGTATCTCTTCAATGACTCGAGATTTAATTTTTGTTTTTTTAAAAGTTCTGTAACATACACTAGACAATCAACGATTAAACATTTGCATTTTTTTAGAGTTCAAAGTATAGTGAAATTATATAATTTTAGCAGCAATAAATGTGATTTATATCGGAGTCTATAATCTTGAGCAAAGTGCAATCTTGTGATTTACGAGTGACAATGATGGTTCAGACTTAAATTTATGCAAAACTTTTGAAATGACATAACATCATCAATTGAAAAAAATTGCAAGATGCTTTTGCATAGATTAATATAAAGTTTATAAGACTATGAGTGATACTCAAACCACTTATTTTTATGAAAACTAATGTGAAATATGTACATTGTTAAATGATTATTGTATATATAGAAAAATTTGATTTTATTAAAGTGCTTTTAATTTAATACTTAAACCACTTTTTATTTTTGTCTTTCACTTCATATTTTTTGCGGGTCATTCGATACTCGTTAAAATTAAAGTAATTAGAAGGTACAAGTCTGCTTCATTCTCATTCCGACATGAAATCTACAAAAGTAACTGTTCTCTGAAAGACCTAAGGCAAGCAATTTTTCTCCTGTAGAACGTATATATTTGGAAAAACAAGTTCTTTAAAATACAAATTGACTCGGTAACACTGAAACTGTATTTCAAGAATTTTTTATAAAAGTATTGTAAATGTTAATCAACGGTAAACCAAGAACAAACCCGAAGTTGGTTGACTTGGCAATTAGGTTGCGGTCAGACTTGCTGCATATGAAGATTAACCACTTCCTATCTTTGTTTAAAGATACATAAAGTATTTAGAATTCTTCAAATAGTCTATTCAACTTGGTAACTTACGTTCTCAGTTTTTCATTCGTCAGGAATACATTAACTATCGTTGAGTACAAAAATCAGTACTTTATCTTTTATTGAGAAAGAATGAATTATTTTAAAGCGACGAAAGAAATAAATCAATTTTTTTTAAGCTAATTTTTTTAAGTCAACATTAATTAACTTCTAAGTTGTTGGTTTTTGCTTTTTTTTGCCACAGAACTTTAAATTGTTGTGGTCAAGACAAACAAGCTAAAACGTAAATATTGACTTTATTTATTATAGACTGTGCTATTATGCAAATTTATAGTCTTAATAAATAAAAAAATTGGTAATTAATAATCTGTGTCTTTCGACACTTTTCACACAATAGAAGACATATGTATAAGATAATTATAAAATCTGTTTGTTAAAATAGCTGCAATTCCTACTGACACCGATAGTTTAAAACTGAACCAATTTTTTGGGTCCAAGATTCGGTTGTGGGTTCGAAAAAACAGTAACGAAAGTGTAAGTCTCAGCAAGGAAGAAATGGATGAGTGACTTTGACTCGCTTTGACTTTCTCTGTTAGTTAAAAAAGGTAAAACTGCAAAAGGGGGAACTAACCGAAAGAATAAGACTACTTTCCCTATCATCCTGATCTCTGACTCGATCTCCTCGACCACTTATATGACGTTGCAATAAAATTTACAAAAGCAGATGCAGTATACAGTAAATTCCTAGTTTACTATAGCCAGGATTATTTGTAAAATAATGTCTAAACAGACATTTATCCACAGTCAAAAAAAGGGAGCAATTACGACCTTTAGATTGATTTTCACATCAAGGGCGTTGGACCCAAGAGTTAAGCTCAAAATTCCATTCTTCATTTTACTCAACGAAAATCATAGATAAATATTTTTTCGCTCTGTAGCACTAATCTTTTTTCAAATATAAGACTTTGTACAGAGCGAAAAAGTACTTAGTTTCGATACTTTTTGCTTGAAACGAAGAATTCAAAATTTGACTTCAAAATTCAATATTTTCATTTTACTTAGAAAATATTTGAATTAGATATTTTCTCGCTCTGTGCGCATAATTTTAGTTAAAAACTATATAATTCCACTGAGGGAAATAATACTATTTTTAATATTTGTTGAGTAAAATGAGGAAATTGAATTTTTAGATTAGATTTTGGCTCCAACACCCTTAATTATCTATATTTAATCTTCACTCAATTATTTAATTACTAAAATAAAAACCCGTGTGAGCGAGAAAGAACTATCATTTAGATTGTCGAATTATATATCGGAGTATTTTGCCGGGGATAACGGCAATTCAGAGCACAGTGTGTTCCTGGTATTCCTCCACCAAGCAGAGATTCTGCCTCCACTCTCAATTTTATTATACGGTTGCTGTGGTCAGCTGTGGTTCGTTCAGTTCAGCAATGGTTAGTAATGGTTCACTCTAGTCAGTTGCAGTCAGTTGCCAGCTGGAGATTGGAGTGTGCGGGTGTTATCTTGGAGTGTTCTCGTGTTGTCACAATAAAGTCTGTTATCTTATAGCATCCTGCAGATAAGTTTTAAGGTTAAGTGCGCGTTTGTTACTGAGGGAACATCATCAGGGAACATGGCGTGTGTTTGTTGTGCTCATCATCGTTAAAGTTTCACAAGAACGCCTGAATCGTCATTCGATGATAAGTTGATCATTCACCGATGAGACTCCGGAGAATAAATCGCTCTCCAAGAATAAATAATGTCTTCGGTGTTCTCGAAGCTGATTGACAAGACGTCCTCAAAATGTGGAATCCGTCAGGAAAGTCTCACAAAAGGCGTCGTTGGCGTACTGACAACCCTCTACCTACTGAAAATCGGATATCCATACATTGCAGGTACTGCGAGATGGAGTCGATCAAAGGTATTAAATAACATAAAAAAAGAGGATGAGGAGGATGAGGTCAAAGAGAGACGAGTTCGTCGTCGTCTGGAAGTTGAGGAGGAAGAAAAGAGGAATGGAAAGAAACCCGTTGTAGGGTTGGATAGAGCTTTTGTTAAGCAGCTGATAGCTCTTCTAAGAATTATGATCCCAGGATGGCGAACAAGAGAAGCAGGTTTGTTGACCTGTGCCACCATGGCTCTCCTCACAAGGACTTTCCTCTCGGTTTATGTTGCCACTTTGGAAGGTCAAATTGTCAAGAGAATTGTCCTGAAGGATGTAAAAGGATTTTTCCTGATGTTGGCGAGATGGTTCGCTATTGCGTTTCCTGCCACTTTTGTCAATTCTGCTATCAGATATTTGGAAGGTCGTCTGGCTCTTAGTTTTAGGTAAGTTCTGATTCCACTCCTTGATTCGTAATATTTAATTTTTTTAATTAGAAATTTTGATTATATTTTAATTTATTTTTAAAACTGAATTATTATGTATCCTATATCTTTAAATTATCTTAGAAACTTTTTTTATGCAAGTTAATTATGCAGAGTATATGCATATTCGAGTGAAATTTGAATCAAATTTGTTAAGGTAAAATTTGCAATGTAAAAAAGGCCCCATTAAAAACTTACTGCAAATATTTAAATTAATAGTTGAAAGTAGAGTTATATTGTAACTTAGTGCATAATCTGGCTGGGATTAGTCACACTAACTCTGGCAATTAGGAAGAATAATAATTGTTGTGTGACTCGTTGTTTTCCATGATTGCTATTACATAATTGTTTAAGCTGGAATCATTCATTTACTCAAAAAGGAATTAAAGTACATATGTTAATTTCTTAATACTTATCTAAATGCTGCACATATATTAATATCTGAAAATTATAAGTAAATTAAGAATATGTAACTGAAAATAAAATTAACTTGTTTTATAATCAAAAACACACTTCTTTTTTATTGAAAAATAAATAAAGATGGCTTTATTAAGCTTGTTATTTCTAATAAATTGCATCCTATTATTATATATTTACAAGCATAACAACGCGTAATTTGTTTGTGAAGGGAACGGGAGTTTGACTGGATTGGGGCCAATCAAGAATTACTTATCACTTTTTTTTGCATTAGTTAAGCTAACTTTCTTCATAATGTTCAACAATCAAATATTTTCTTTTTAATAAAATTGATAACAAGATGTAATTGTTTTCTGAAGGGAACGACTAGTGGAATATGCGTACAAAATGTACCTTAGCCAACAAACTTACTACAGGGTATCTGCCTTGGATACTCGTTTAGGAGGTGCCGAACAAAGACTGACGGATGACCTCTCCGAATTAGCGGGATCCGTAGCTCATCTATATTCTAGTTTAACTAAACCTTTGTTAGACTGTGCTCTCGTGGGAATTGCTCTCATATCTTTCTCTGCTCGAATGGGAGCCAGAACAGTTCCAGGTAAAAAAAAAGTCAAATAATGTTACTTTCACGAGTTGCAAAATGGCCTTTCAGAAATTCTATTAACTTAATTTTCTTTAAATATTTCAACTTCGTTATAAACTCATTAAAAGACTTGCTTAATCGATTTATTAAACTCAGATAAGAACTGCGAGTTTCAATGGCTTCAAAGGTCATTGGTATCAGATTTTTAACTTTTTAGACTGTAATAATTAATATCAACTTCGCGGAATTGTTGCGATTATATTCTAAAATCTAATCAAAATGCACAGTCCAATTTTTCTTATCATATCTGATATCAGATTTGCCTAAAAAAATTAATTTATTCAAATTGCTTTTGAAATACCTTGACTATTTTCTTTTTATGTATTATGTTATTATGTGGTTTTGTATTCAATTATTTGAATCTTATAAAGATGAAGAAAATGTAAATTGAATAATTTATTTCCACTTTGAATTTCAGGTCCATTGCTCGCAATAGTCGTGATAGGGGTAACAGGGCAGGTGCTGCGTTTGGCTTCACCTCGTTTTGGTCATCTTGTCGCTGAAGAAGCTTCACGACGTGGACACTTAAGAGAAGCTCATGCTCGTATCAGTGCTCATGCCGAGGAAATTGCATTCTATGGAGGACATCGAGCTGAACATCGTTACCTTAGTACCGCGTATAAATCACTCACGCGTCATATTCGCAGAGTTCTTGCCGTGAAACTGTGGTACGTGATGCTGGAACAACTTCTCATGAAATATGTCTGGTCTGGAACTGGATTGCTTATGATTGCTCTTCCCATTCTGTACACTTCAAAAACTCAATCCTCGAGTGCAATGCAAGAAAATAATGGAGATGGTGAGAAAATTAATTTATCTAATTATCCTATTATTTAATTATCATTTATATAATTTAAATTTATCATTCAATTTTCTTTATAGGTGTCAGTGAAAGGACGGGATACTTGACAACTTCGAAAAATCTCCTAACTTCCGGAGCAGATGCCGCCGAGAGGCTCATGTCTTCTTATAAGGTACAGACATTTTAGTTGTCTGTAGATTATCTAGTTATTTTCTCTTATTTAATCTTGTCAGGAAACACTAATCAATTAATTTTTTTCAGGAATTAGTCGCTTTGGCAGGTTACGTGGCCAGAGTTAGCGAAATGTTGGATGTTTTTAGAGATGCTGCATTGTGCAAATATCGCAGGAACGTCGTCACAAGTGGCCAAATTAGAATGTCTAATGGCAACGCATCGTTGACTGTGGAAAAAGTTCTTGAATTCCAAGATGGCACCCCTGTTATTAAAGGTAAGTTCTTTACTTGACCTTACACTGCCCAGATTAAATTAACTTGTAGCTAATTAGCATTGTTTTTTTAGGAATCGTTCGAGAAAGCTCTGATGGTAGCATCAGTCTCATGGACGTGCCAATCATCACTCCCAACTGTGAAGTTATTGTTCCTAGGCTGAACATTCAGGTAAACAATTGCACTTTTGAAGAATAAAAATAGAAGTCTCTAAAAAAATAGCTCTTTTTAAAAGTAATTTATTTATCGAAAATTTGTGCATCTTTCTCTTGCAGATACAACCGGGTGATCACTTGATAATTACCGGACCGAACGGATGTGGGAAAAGCTCCCTCTTCCGAGTAATATCCGGTCTCTGGCCAGTTTACGGCGGAACTTTAATTCGCCCAGCGGAGAATGGCAATGGCAGGCCACCTTTGTTTTATATTCCCCAGAAGCCGTACATGACTGTGGGATGTTTGCGGGACCAAATAACTTATCCTGCAGAATGCAAAAAGGATGAACGTTCAGACGCGGAATTGCTTAAGCTTTTGAGTCTCGTTGACTTGACAGGACTTGTTGAGAGAGAACCCGATGGTCTTGACGCTCATGGAGACTGGGACTCCACTCTTTCGGGAGGGGAAAAGCAGAGATTGGCAATGACTCGGTTGTTTTATCACGCTCCACAATATGCATTGCTGGACGAGTGCACGAGTGCCGTTAGTGTTGAGGCCGAAGGTGCGATGTACGAAACTGCTAAGCAGAGGGGCATTACTCTCATGACTATCACTCATCGAGTTGCCTCTCTTGCCAAGTATCATCGCTTATTATTGCAATTCGATGGAGAAGGCGGATGGAGCTTAGGACCTTTAGGTCATAATTCTGAATCAATCGTGAGAAGTCAGGAGGACATCGAGAGGAAAGAAGGACATTATCAAAGGCTGCAGGTTTGTGACATTAAATTTTTAAAAGATTTAATATTAGTTTCTGCAAAAAGTGAAAAATTTTTTAATTCTAATTCTGCTTTTAATTTTTATATTAATTAGTTTTGATATAAATATGAAATTAATTACAGGAAGTTCGCGATATGCTCAATGAAGATCACGTTGGAATTAGCTGAGGGTTCCACCCTACAATATGGATCGTGCTCCTCTGCAAATTCTTAAAGTTTCTTTTTACTCTACAAGGATGTAAATAGGTTGAAATTAACTTTATATATTTACATAAGTGTACAAAATACGAATCAACGAGATTAGAAAAAAGTTATTTTTTTAAGAAATAAACTCAAATAGTTAGTAAATTCATGAATTTACTATTAAATTTATTCTGAAACTCGCAATTCACTTTGAAAATTGTCTATAAAAATTAGCTGAATTAGAAAATCCAAATCATGGAAAGTAGAAAATGATTATCGTTAATTCAATTAAGTTCGTAATAATATTTAAATATGATATACGAGGTACTATTTAATTTACAATAAAAAGGAATATTAAAACTGAGCTGTAAATGTAGTTTTGTTATCTTATCCTGAATTCTCATTGAAAGTGCATACACCACAAATTTGAGTAGGTGTTACCAGAAATCTTTTCCGCGAAGACTCTTTCATTCTAATTAATCCCATAAACTTATAAATTCGTCATTTTATCGCCAAAGATAGTTCTCTGCTATGCGTAATGAACAATCTGAAATACAGAAACACTGAATCATAGTTTAGTCATGAATGAAGAATACGTAGATAAAGAAATCATCATTAAGCTAAAAAAATCTTTCTTTTATTCTAAAAAGATCATACGTATCGATAATCGAAAAGTGTAACGCTAAAATGCGTTTAACTCGATTAGTACTTGGATGGATGACCGCTTTGAAAACACAAGTTTTCAAGTTAAGCAATGATTCGCGCGGTCTTTGATGTAAAATAAAAACTTATTTTTAATTTGTCTATGAGGGGGGTTTGAACCCCCAAAACACGGCCCTGGAAAATACAACTTCTAAAGTTAAGCAAGCATTCGCGCGGTTAGTACTTGAATGGGTGTCCGCTTTGAAAATGCAACTTCTCAAGTTAAGCAATGTTTTCGCGGTTAGTACTTGGATGGGTGACCGCTTTATGAAAAAGACCCTGCGTAAGAGCAACCCATCATACCTCCGTGCAACGAACAGTGGCCCCAACTCGAGCCCGTACTCTACTGCGCATGCGTCACACTCAGTATCTGATTGGTTCCTATTCGCGCGTAATTTGAAATTTATAATATTTTTTAGCATTTCAAATTGCGCGCGAATAGCAACCAATCAGATACCGAGTGTGACGCATGCGCAGTAGAATACGGGCTCGAGTTGGGGCCACTGTTCGTTGCACGGAGGTATGATGGGTTGCTCTTACGCAGGGTCTTTTTCATAAAGCGGTCACCCATCCAAGTACTAACCGCGAAAACATTGCTTAACTTGAGAAGTTGCATTTTCAAAGCGGACACCCATCCAAGTACTAACCGCGCGAATGCTTGCTTAACTTTAGAAGTTGTATTTTCCAGGGCCGTGTTTTGGGGGTTCAAACCCCCCTCATAGACAAATTAAAAATAAGTTTTTATTTTACATCAAAGACCGCGCGAATCATTGCTTAACTTGAAAACTTGTGTTTTTAAATATTTATTTATATTTTTCGTTGACTAAAATCGAGAATTTAATTTTGAGTTTACCATTTGGGTCCAACACCCTTAAAGTATTGAATAAAGAATACCGTACCCTTTTTCATATTAGATTAAATTTATATAAAATACAGTATAATTTAAATAATAAAAAATCTTGTGCACAATCATGCCACTTTGAAAGCAAGTTCTCGTCCGATCACTTAATTAAGTTAAGCAAAGTTGGGTATTATCATGAATTAAAATTCAATTAAATAATTTATTTCCAAGATGCAAAAGTATTAAAACAGTATATATAATATTATTTGAATCGCTGGCGATGAATTTTTGAAAAACTAGCATTATTAACATAAAAATAAATAATTATTATTTTTAGGAAAACGAGAATTTAATTTCCCGTAATTTATAAGTAAATTGATATCTTCGTAAGGAAGGAAGAGAAAAAAATATAGAATTGATTTGCAGATGAAGTTTTATTTAGAAGCGGATCCTAATGGTTTGGGATATTAATTCGAACAGGACAAAAATTTAATTATGTGTTTCTTTGTTTTGAAGAGACCAGAAGTGGGCGAGGAGGGGCGATTCCAGGGGAGGGAAGACCTGCAACTTCCGATGAGCTTACCTCCGAGAAACCCTGCAAAAGCTAAACGTCGATATGCCCGCCAGCAGCCATCTTGGGGGTTGTGTACCTCTCCTCGACATCGAAATTAATGCTTTATAACACAACTCGAGACAGTTTTCATGACTCTTCTTCAACAACACTTTATTTTTTCATAGAACGTTGCCTTTTCAGTAAAAAATACTTTATAAATACTGTGTACTTGAAATAAAACTGTTCTAGAGTAAAATGAACCTATTTTTCTCAATAATTTCCTATTCATATGTTCAAAATGATTTTCAGATAATAAAACTAATTTTAAGCTTTGGAATTTTACAAGAATTTAATTTAGAAAAATTCTTAACTTAAGGGCGTTGGACCCAAGTGATAAGCTCAAAACTCCATTCTCTATGTTACTCAACCAACCAAAATTATAGATAAATCATTTTTGTATAAAACGAAGAATTCACAATTTAACTTCAAAGTTTAATATTGTCATTTTACTTAAAAAATATTTGAATTGTATATTTTCTCGCTTTGCACGCATAATTTTACTTAAAAATTGATTAATACTACAGAAGGAAACAATTCCGAATTTAATATTTGTTGAGTAAAATGAAAAAATCGAATTTTTAGATTACAACTTGGTTCCAACACCCTTAAGGCTCTCTAAATTGAAAGATTTTGCATTTGAAAGCACTGCAAACAGAAATTATGAAAAATTTCCAAATTTCAATTAAGCTGGAGTTTAAGGATGAAGAATTCAATTTGGTAGATACCTGGAAGCAAATTGAAAGTAAAATAATAAATATAGTTTATAAGTTCAGGATTTGTTAAAGATTGACATCATCGCTTCTTCAATTCTTAAGAAAATACAATTTGTAAAATAAACTCTGGAAAAATAATGATCTAATTGAAACTTGACTACAACTTCAGGGGAAGTAAAGAGTGGACAGTTGGACACGAGTGAAAAGAAAGATGGATCGGATTTCACATTTCGAGAAAGGGTTGCTGCTTTTACATCTGCGTTCTCTTGAGGAGACGGCTAAGAAAATAATTCGAGGATCGCAGCCAAGATTAGCTCGTGTACGCCACCATTCGTTTGTAACAGTTTTTCGAGGATTAAGAACAGAGTGTCTCGTCCATCGAAGATCCCTCGTTCATGCGCTCTTTGTTTAAATACCCGATTGAATTACAAGAGAACGGCGCGTGCCACTCGGCCGCCGCAAAACGCAAAGCTCAAAAGCACCGACGAGCACCTAATAAAGCCCCGTACGTTTTCGATCAGTATCAACTCAGAGATTCTCTCAGATTGGATAAGTTTTTTATTGACACGTTAGGATAAAAGAATATAAAAAAAACAACCCTTTCAGCTTCTTTCTTTTAGTTTTTGAAAAAAGAGAAATCAGAAAGGCCCACAAGTCTACAATTTAATGGTGTTGGACCCAAGTGTTAAGCTTAAAATTCCATTCCCCATTTTATTCAACGAAAATTATAAATAAATATTTTTTCACTCTGTAGCGCTAATCTTTTTTCAAGTATAAAACTGCATACAGAGCGAAAAAATATTTAGTCTCGATACTTTTTCGATAAAATGCAGAATTCAAAATTTAACTTCAAAATTTAATAGAGAGAAGACCTAATTTCTCGATTACTTCCAAATAGAGTCAAAAACAAAAAAGATATCAGAGATTGAGGATATTTATCTGATCTCGGATTTTCAGGGTGGCACGCGTATCAATTCTGGGGTGCGTACGTATAATTAGGGGTGAGTTGTATAGCAGAATGAAATTCATTCGAGTAATAAAGTCTCGATTTATCACGTGCGGAGATAATCCGAAGAGCAATCACTTAGATGAGTAACGATCTTAACCACTGACAATATCGATACTGTCATCTCCTCGTGCAAGCCAATCACTCACCACCAATCGCGAGTGAATGCATTCATAAACGGTAAGCGCTCATCCTCGAAACCAAAGCCAAAAGGAGCCAACACATCCCCCTAACCGCTATCTCTGCTCCTCTGTTTACTCGTTTCATTATTCGTGGTTGATCCTATCTTTGATTTCAGGTGTGAGCAAACACAGGTGTATTAATGCTTGTATCTTCATCAGTGCTTGTATTCTACTGGTTGTGTTTATTTTGTATGCGTTCACGATCCGGAAAATTGAATCTAGAAAAGAAAATAATGAATTATTTAAATTCATCACAACTGAACGGATTCAATATTTAAAAGAAGGGCAGGTTTAGATATATTTCAAATATTTCACGAGCTTTTTAAGTTTGGAGTGTCCAAACTTAAAAAGCTTATGAAATTTTGGGTCTGGGCCCAGAATTTAAAAACTAGATTGTATTTGAACTTAGAGGACTCTAAAAATTGTAACACCTCGAAAGTATTTGATAGAAAATATTTTTATCAACTGGTACATCACGTGAGAAAAAGCTAACTTTTTTGTTGGAAGAATAAGAGCATAAGAAATAAAAAAAGGTGCTTAACGTTTTCTTTGGGGTTCTGCCGTAAATACCAAAGACCCAATCGGTTGGAAGTGTAAGAAGATACCCTTATTCATTTTACGAGAAATATGCCTTAGGCTTATGCTTGCATATAGATATTAACACCATGATAATTTTGTGTATATGAGGATGAGTGACACAGTGAGAGTGTTCTGTATCGTTCTGTGAACAACTCGATTGGATACGAATAGAGAGAACTTGATCCCAGCCGGTTACATCCACCACCGGTTGGAACCAATGTGTCCGGAATATGTGTACTTCACTTCCTCTTCCTGTGTCCACATCGGAACTGCTACAGTCAGGTGTCGAGCCTGTTCGTACCTACGATATTTGATATTCGATGTCAGGAGTAGATCCACCATCCAAAATTATATCCTGCCTTTCAAATGAAAATAACATTAAAGAAGAAAGTGGAGACTTTTTTTTCAAACTGATAAACACTCAATACATTCGAGTTATCCGAAACTGTTCAACAACCTAAAAGTTCAAAAAACAACCCTTCGAGAACTCGACTTTAACCGAAGCCTAACAAACTAGAATTAAATAATTCCAGCTTCTAGTTTCGAGATTCTTGCACATCTTACAATTCGAAAGAAGCTAAAAGTTGAATGTCTAGATAGACTTGAAATCTATCCTCTTTAAGAGCGTTGAACCCAAAATATTAAGCTCAAAATTCCATTCTCCATCTTACTCAACGAAAATTATAGATAAATATATATTTTCGCTCAATAGCACTTATCTTTTTTCAAATATAAGAGTCTTTGGATTGGAACTTGGCTCCAACACCCTTAAATTGGAACTTTGAAAGAAAATTCGATTTTTTCCTATGTTAGGCGTTTTTTCCTCACCTGAGCTTCTGAGGGGATCACTTTTCACAAAAGAATGGATAAAACCTTCCTTTAAAGCTATTACTAGTATTTGGGTCAGATTTTCTCTGGAAAAGGCGAATTTGACGGATTTTCGAGGTGGCTATCAAAAAAGGGTTCTCGATGGCCGGGCTCACCGTTCACTGGTCAATAATTTGCGAAAGGGAAGGCATTACGAGCGAGTGATCCCGAAGGGTATCGAGGACACAAACTGCTAGGCAGGACCACCGTGACAGCGTGGTAATGGTATCTGGAGAAAATATAATATCCTCGAAGGATCGAGCGGTGAGTAGACTTCGATCGACGATCGCTGAATGAACGATTAGTATCTCGTGTCGTCGACGACAGCGAGCAACATGCTATACTGCATCACACAGCCTTGCAACCAGTGTCCTTACACTAGAAAAAAAAATCTCACATTATTATCTAGTCTCGTTTTCTTAACACCTACTCATTAAATCTTGAATATCTAGTATTCGCGCAGATTCTAGTCTTCTTCTCACTTCCACCCTCTTTCATGAAGAGCTAACTTTGAGTATACATTCGGGAAATTGAAAGACTTAAATTTGGACAGAATTCAAAACATAAATTCCCTCAAGGATTTAAACTCTCAACCTCACAGGATTAATTGAAGTTTGAATACCATTTTCGAAAGGTGAGAAAGAAGAGAATCTGCAGAAGAGAGTCTGGAGAATCTAGAAGACTTCCATAAAAATGAAAGATTCTATCTCAGTTCGTTCACCTGGGATTTTTGAGAAAAAATCGAAGGGCCTCGATATCTTTTTACGGCTCACTTCTGCTCACAGATTGGCACCCACACGTTGATCTACAAGGATCCACATGCAGATGTGGGATGATACGTCAACATGATGAGTCTGCATACAAGACAAGTTCAAGCGAGGAAGGTAGTGGAAGTGGGGTCGTATGGTACGTAAGGGGTGAGACAGAGAGAGAGAGAAAAAGAGAGAGGGTAGTAAGTGGTGGGTGCTTAGTTAGCCAAGACACATTGACAGGCTATCGTGCCAGCATGGCAGTAGCCCTGAGGACACGACACTTTGACTTGGTACCGCTTGAAGAGTGCGAAAAGTCAGGCGTCCCAGAAAATCTTCATCCCCTGCGAAAACTTTCAAGTACGTCTGGAATTTCGGAAAATAAATAACAAGAACGTGAAAGAAAATTTAAATCAGTGTCAAACCAAATTCCTGCAAACATAAAAAAAAATAATTAAGGTACAAATTATAAAAAAAAAGTTCTCTTGGGAAGGATGTGATTTTTAGTTATGTCTTCCAGGTGCTTCAAAGTTAGACTTAAATTTCATATATGTGAAGCAACTAATGAAAAAAAAAGTAATTTAATTGTGTAGTAAAAATTTGTAGTTTCAATATAATTCGAAAATGAGTTACATGAGAGGAAGAAAGAAGAAGTCTTGTGGTGAAATGAATCTGTAAATTGAAGTGTGAAGTGAGTGGTGAGGGAAGTGGTGACTTTATAAAGTGTGAAGGAAGAAAGTGAGTTAATTTCAGCCTGACTGGGGCTAATGGGTAGTGAACTTGAAGAAAGGGTAAAAAGTGTTTCTCAGGAGATGGCGGAATAAATCACGTGGATACAACGTCACGTGGGAAGATGCACATGGTTTTAAATCTATGAATGGAAATATATCGCAGGTTTCCCGCAGAAGCCCTTAGAAGAGACCGGCAGGTCTTCCAAGCCATAAAGGTACATACTTCTATTCGCTGTTGGCCCATACGCACGTGCATTTCTCTTTTAGTCATTCATGAAAAGTCTACAAACTTATCAATTTATTTGTATATTTGATTATTTTTTATAGTATTTGGAAATATTTGAGATTGAGTCCTGTTAATTGCTTTGAAGATTTATTTTTGTAGGTTTAGGAAAGAATTCAAGAGATGCGACTAAAGATATTTCTAACAAGAGGGAGTACAAAGATAATTATTTTTAAAACGACCAGCAAAATGTACTGGTTATGAAAATGAATAAATATAATATTAGCAATTATAGCAACTCCAAATTGAGACTTTACAGTCTTTATAGTATTTGATGTCAATCGATGTGGTTCAAATAGAAGAAGAAATAAAGTTTTAGAATGTTGAAACTTAGGAGAGCAAAGATTTTTTTGTATGGGGTGCTTTTAGAGAAATTTAACTCAAACTTAAGTACTCTAGTTTTGAAAGCTTCTACCCTACAACTTATAGAATTAATTACAATTTTTTATCATTCCGAAAAATATTCCTTATAATTAATACAATTGCGTCCGGAATTTGCTTCTAGAAACCGATGCATAATTTGAGAACTTTTACCCTCATGAAGCAATACACACATTTTTTTAGTGAAATAAATGAAACGCAACTCATTTAAAAAGGTTGAAAGCATCAAAAATTGAATTCACGAAAAAAATTACATAAGAATATATTTTGAAAGATTTCAATTGAACTTTCGAAGTTATCAAATCTGTTAATTCAAATTTGAACATGTGAATTTGATTGTTTTAAAATTCAAACGGGTGAAATTTCAAATTGCTCTCATATTCAGGTTTTTCAATTCTAAAGAGTCAAATAAGTATCATTTGGCATATAAATTTTAAGAAGTACCATAAATATCTGTAAAGAACTTAATTTGAATTATTTAAAGGTAACAGAAGACTAAAAATATTCATCTCAAAGTAATTTTCTTTGAAAAATGGAAGTATATAAAGACAATTGTATTATTTGAAATGGGGAAAAGTGATCTTATTTTCAAACAAAATCAGTTTGAACAGGGGAATTCATAGTACAATGTATGGTTGCTAGGACAACCAGAGGGGCTGGACCGCATCTCTATAGAGGCGGGAGTTGGTTCTGAACTGGGGTGTTCGAGGGGGTGTTTCTAAGGGAGGCTGTCGGTGAAAATTTTGCAGAGATGGAGTTTCTGCAGAACCATCATTCGGCCAACACAACCGATCAACCGTACACCCTCGGTACAGGTAATATTTGTTAAATATGAACATTTAAAAAAATTTTTAACTCTAATCATTTTCAATTGTTACGTTATAAATCAAGTTATGAAATCTGTGCAAAATTTTATTTTATTTTCTGTGCAATATCTAATCGAAATATGATCATTTTTAATTTTCTGCATTAAAAATAATTTATTTTTATTCCTGAATCAAAATAAAGATTCTATCCTTGAATTGATTTTCTATCAAAATGTAATACTGAATTTCAAATCATTACAAAATAAGCAAGTACTGATAGAGACTAGTAGTAATATACCAAATTTAGTCAGACATAATTAATAATTCCCATTAAAGTTCCGAAATAAAAAAGGAAATTAATAAGACATCTGTATAGCTTTGAAGCACCTATAATTAGAATCAATTTGTTATTACTTTCGAAAACAGGTACGGTGGGCAGTATCGAAGCAACAATACCTTCTGGTTTATGCTCGGAATCCTTGGGAGTCCTATCAGGGGATGAGGGTTTAGCAGACAATCAAAATGAAGAAGCTTTAGGTGCTCTGCAAGGTACTCTGCGTTTGCAGGACCTGCAGAATTCACCTGATGACATAAACACTGATCAGAATCAGCAGGTTCAAAATTCAAACCAGAACCAGGTGGTGACTGAATTCGGAGCCAGTTTCTGGGTCGACGACATGGCTGGGTTTCCTCTTCCACCATTAGATTTGGATCCACTTCCGCCGGGACTTTTTAGCCCTTGTTCTGGAACCTACAAGTGAGTCTACGTTAATCTTTAATACTCAAGTCAATTTTACTCAATATTATTTTGATTCTTTTTTTGAAATATCGGTTCTTCAGAATTAGGAACAAAACTTTAGTTACATCAGTGTCGAATTTTTTTAATTTCCCTCAAGTTGAAAAGAGAGTGTCTATTAATTTTTCCCAGAAAATTTCTGAGTTTTTCTATGATTTCAATAAATGAGAATTCTTTCTTTAACTGTGTAAAGAAATATTTTCGTGAATCTTTTCTTAGAACGAATATCTTTTGCGATGTAAAACTCGTTCAATTCATAAAATCCCAGACAAAAGACACCTTAAAAAAGATACAAGAAATTAGTAAAAGATAATTTAATAATACAAGTGAGTAGATTTAAAATATAGTTTTCTTCTAAGTAGTTGGGGCTGCACCAGAGGTGACTGCGTTCCCAGAGCAGGGAACCCTAACGGAGAAGGTGTTGCGGATGTGCTTTTATCCTTGAAACATGCGGTGGTACATCCAGGAAGTCCTACCGGGGGATATTATTCCACGGGGGCACCATCTCATCATTATACCCAGGACTATGGTCAAAATATCGGACCACCTATGCCACCCTCGCATTATGCTCCTGGACCTGCGATGTCCGTCAATGTTTCCATGAATATGACGATGAACATGAACATGCATCCTGGGTAAGTCCTCTTAAGCATCAAGCTGTCTTTATTCTATTCTGAAATGGAATTAAAATCTTAAAAACCTTCATTTTAAGAGCAATTAATAAGCGCAAATTTAAATTAGTAATAATAAATAATTCACCCTATTTAAAAAATGTAAACGTTTTGAAGGAACTAAATTTATTACCATATGCTCTTAAGAAAAATCAAACTAAAATGTCAGAACTTAACGAATAAACTTAAATTTCAAGCATTATTGAAGTAACAAAAATTTAAAAGCTATTTTACACTTGAAAGTGTAACTAAAATCCAAACTCTAAACGTCGAGCCCTTAATCACTAGAAAAACCAATAATTTCAGTCTTTTGAAAGATCCTAATTTGGAAATTGAAGTTTATTTCAATTAAAAAATGATATGCTAAATAGCAAACGAACCAGGCAAAATATTGAATTTTTAAATTGCGTATTAGAAATTTAAATGCGACTGCGTTATTGATGGGGTGGCCTTCTCCATCATATTATTCCCGTAAGGGGTGTTAAGGCATTTTTACGTACAGGTACGAGCAAAGCTATTCGTCGGCCTGGGGAATGGAACCTCTACTGAGTCCCGCCCCCCAATACAACCCCGTGGAAACTCAGGCGAGAGTGAATCAAGTCCCGACCAATAGCCTCATTGGTGTACACCCCCATTCTCATCCCCATTCGCACCCTCACACGAGGATCCAGTCAGGGGAGCATTCCCTCTGTATCGGCAACGCGGGATCTGCTGTAACCCAGGATGATAATGGGAGACCGAATCTCTGTCGGATATGCGGAAAAACGTATGCCCGGCCAAGCACCCTCAAAACTCACCTGAGAACTCACTCAGGGGAGAAACCCTTTAGGTAAGTTGAAGATAAACTGAAAAGCTTTGAACAATTATATATATTTCTCTTTTGAAGCTTGACTGGAAAGCATTCAAAAGCATTTTAATTTAAAATTGATTTTGAAGGACGAATTAAAAAATTTCTGGATTCAAAATATTCAGCTGAAGATAAAAAAAGCTGAATGCTAACTTTTATTTACTTAAGGGCGTTGGACCCAAGTGTTAAGCTCAAAATTCCATTTTTCCTTTTGCTCAACGAAAATTATAGATAAATATTTTTTGCAAAATATGAAGGATTCAAAGTCTAACTTCAAAGTTTAATATTTTCATTTTACATAAAAAATGATTAGATTAGAACTTGACTCCAACACCCTTAATAATAAAATTTACGTGAATCTTGGTAAAACTAAGAAGTTATCAAAATCTTCAATTACATACTAAAAATTGTCCAAGATTAAAAGAAAGTAAATTTCATCTAAGTTAAAAAATAGAAAATTCTTGCCTGGAAAGAGTATCTACAAAAATGAACGACAGTAGGAGTAGGAGAAATAATGTAACTCTATTTTTCTATAGATGCCATGCGTGTTCCAAAGCCTTCAGTCAAGCTGCCAACCTGACTGCCCATGCGAGAACACATTCTGGAGAAAAACCATTTCGATGTCCTGTGTGTGACAGAAGATTTTCACAAAGCAGTTCCGTCACGACACACATGAGGACA
Source organism: Synergus japonicus (assembly GCA_900474275.1). Taxonomy (NCBI): domain Eukaryota; kingdom Metazoa; phylum Arthropoda; class Insecta; order Hymenoptera; family Cynipidae; genus Synergus; species Synergus japonicus. Next base: position 129,706 of record UCOH01006077.1, read on the forward strand.
CACTCTGGAGAACGACCTTACAGGTAAATTTTCAATCTACAATTAAAAAATGAATAAAACACTATTAATTAATTTTTAAGACAAAACGGAGATACTCTAAATATCTACAGATATAAACTTAAATTAAAAAAAGAGAACTCAAACTGGAAACTCTCGAATAAAAAACATCGAGATTTCTATTCTAAATATCAACGTTAAAATTTGAACGAGTAAAATTACGAAAGGATTAGAAATTTTAACGTTCTAATTTTTAAAATTTCAAGTTCAAATCCTTTAGTCAAAGGTGATATGGGAAATCGCATCACAACGGAGTAGAAAAGTTGACAAGTCCTTTAATACAAAATGAAAAATATAATAAACGAATTTAGTGCACCACCACTGCTAAATACACTCAACCTTTTAAAATGTCTACTTAAATATTAAATATCTAATGATCTTGTTCCAGATGTCGATTTTGCAAGAAGGCGTTCTCAGACAGTTCCACCCTCACCAAACATTTGCGAATTCATTCCGGCGAAAAACCGTATCAGTGCAAGTTGTGCTTGCTGAGGTTCAGTCAGAGCGGCAATCTCAACAGGCATATGAGGGTCCATGGAGGTTCTCTAACGTGACACAGCACAGATTACCCCTTTGTGAATGGTGATACTTTGCCCCAGTGCTGTCGGATACCTGTGATTCGACTCGGGACGAGCTTACAACGAAAACAATAGATGTACTGTCTGCGGTTCTTCACGCGATACCTCCTGAACCTCCTGATCAGACAATTTTTGATTTCATTTTCTCAAAGCTCAAGGCTACTTAAATTCTCTCAGAAAATCAAAAATCAAACCAAAGTTAGGCCAAAAACCAAGATTAAACCACAATTAAAGGTCGGGCCGAAAGCCAAAGTTAAAAAATTAGATTTTGTAGCTCTAATAAATACTGAAGATTGAAGTAGCCTTGAATATTTCGAGGTGCTAGTCTACGATATCGAAAACGATAGGATGGGTAAACAAAAGGAGGATTATTGCAGTCAAATGCCTGCAGCATTCACACCACAGCACCGTTGATTATTGTACAAATATTGTATTTATTATAATTATTATTAATTATAATTAATTATTAATGTTGCTGTTTTCACCACGTTCACTTTTCTTATCGCGTGGATTTTGTTTCATTTCTCATTCTTTATCGAATTCCTCATTTTTGCCCGCTTTCTCTCTAACTCTCAATCTATCTCTCTTCTTTTGTAATTGTAAAATAAAGGTGTTTCGGCGCCACTTTCATTGAAAAAAACGGAGTCATAATATGTTTTTACCAAAGGAAAGGACGTTTTAAATCAGAAGAGAAGAGTCGAAATAACCAATGGGAGTTTTTTAGTTCCACACACGAGGAGTGGGGAAGTATAGGAGGCTTCGTCTCATAGGATGATTCGCACGATTTGACTGGATCCAGAAGGAATTGTGTTTTTATCTATTACAATTAATTTGCCTTTCGGATTTAAAACTATAAGAAAAACTCCATTTTCTTAGCGCAGTGTGTTTTCATTTTTGTCAAAAAAACTCGTTTACACGATCACTCGCTCGATTGATCACTCTCACGCGCTTTCTCTCTCACACTCTCGCTCTATGTATAGATAATGATGTATTTATATAAGTAATAATATTCTTGAAAAAAAGTATGTATAATGTCTCTACATTATGTAGGTCGCACGGGTCTGCAGAGACGAGCTGGCCCTCTTAATTCTTCATGTCTTTCTTTCCAGACTTTATTATTTTCTTTAAATTTATAAAGAGTCTTCTAATCAAGCATACGACTTGGGATCCATCTTGTCTTGCAGCAACCGCACCATGTTGTTTAATGTTTTTATGCATGTTGCGTATTCTATGTAAAAATGTGAGTTTTTGTGTCTTCTCTGTGTGATGCTTCGTATTTTTCATTTTTATGTCCTCTTTTTAACGACGCCTTGTGTGCGTCGGTTTGGGCCTTTTTCGTTGAAACCTCACGTCAGTTGGAATGATTTTCACTCGCTTCGAGGTAACGAGTAGGCACGAGTTTTAATTCCACTTCAGAGCTACGCCGAACAAGTCAAATCTGTCGTCTAGATTTATTTTATAACTCAAAAATTAAAAATCGAACGGAATAGTTCAACTTCACACTCAAGATGTGTTTAAAAAACGAAAACCTAAATAGATATGTGTCTCTAAAATAGGTCTTTCCATATGTTTCTTTTCATTTATTCATAGTTGCTCTCGCGTATCCAGAAACTCACTATCTTCCACAATCTATCTCTCTTGCATAATCTTAATTTTCGAAAAAAAAAATCATCCATTGCTTTCCCGCTTACAAATGATTAAACTCTTGACTAATACAGTCAAGTGCTCGCAACTTCACACGACTTCACTTAATACAATAATTAATCGTATCGTAATTATCAATTAATAAAACTTGTTTCTGCTCGTACTATCTTTCTCCGTTGCCCTGTTTCATGCATACGTTACCTCTTTCGCTCACTTTTCTCCCCTGCTTTCTCACTTTCTCTCTCTCTCTCTCTTTCTCTCTCACAGTTTCGCACGCTGACAGACAGTTAAACGATAGTTGTATGCTCACTGAAAAACAATTAACTTTTGTTCTTTCCCTCCGAGAAACACAAAAATATTTAACCTGCGAGATGTATTCTCTCTATGACGACAATCAGTAAAAATCTTCGATTTGCGAAGAGCTAAAAATGCACAAACTTCTGAAAATTGACAGCAGAAAGAACAGGTTGAAAATTACAACTGCGATTATTTAATTTATCGAATATCCGATTTCAACGACGAATACTTTAAAGAATTTAAACTGTACACTGCAGGATGTAAAGAAACAATTTTCCTCTACACTGATACAGATATAAGTCAAAGATCAAGAATTCCTTTCTCGTGCGTTTTTTTATGATTTCGCAAGTCGAAATTCGACTTTAAATGACTTTTCAGGGCCATTTAACTTTTTTAAATGAAACGTGAATTTGAAAAATCAATTCAGTGTCTTCTAAGCTCAAAATTAAAAGTAAAAGAAGAATGTATTTAGGTATTTCGATAATCAAGATCTCGATTATAAACCCCCCTCAAAAATTCAGCTAGAGTTCTTTCTACTAGATCAAGGTCGATGATGACTCTCATGCATTGCAGCGAATTGAAGCACTAACGAAGACATCGTTGACCCAAATACAGCAGGATAAAATTACAACATACTGGTTTTCAAGTCCACCTTCTCCTTAATGAACCAGGCTACATTGTTAAGGATAATGACTAGCCGATGAATTTTCTCGCGACGGAAGGAAGAACTTATCAAGGACAAGTCTGAAAACTTAACTCCGGTTATCCTAATAGGAAATATGTTTTCTAAAATTCTTCAAACCTATTATAAAATTAAATTTATAAAACAATTAAATGGAAGACCAGAGTTAAATTTACAAACAATTCCCAAAGACAACAAAACTCAAAATTCTATTCTGTGATTAAGAAATGAAACTCCGTATAAGTCGTGCTCTTAAAAAAGGGAAGGAACTGCACTGACTAATTCCGGAATCTCAAACAAAATCCTAAACATTTTTACAAGCTGAATACGTCGTTTGAAAATTCGTCGCAGCAGAAAAATTCATTTTATCCAACTGTATTTGACTTCTGTTGACGACACTGAGAACTGCGCTACCCGAAAGATTCCCGAAAGCAAAATACAAACGAACAAAAAATTCTACTTTTCTCTCGCTCGCTCGCTCGCTCGTTCGTTCTTTTCTCACTCTCAAAGTATGTCGGAAGCAGCGGACAGATATTTGGTTGTACGTCTTGAACGATCCGCGCTAGTGAATCGGTCGTTAGTCGTCGTCGGAGCTTGTGTAAATGGCTAGGGGAGGTTAGGTCAGAGGGTGGCGCTGGAGTGGAGATCTGGGGTTTAAGGTCAACGGGGACTGGGTGCGGGTGGGCTGGGCCGAGGGTCAGGCTCGCTCACTAAGCTGTGTGGTAATCCAGGCAATCCAGCAGATGGTGGAGCTGAAGTGGGACCGCCGGCCCCGCCACCGCCGACCGTTGGGCCCGAAGGGCCTGTTGGACCTCCGCCACCACCGCCACCCGCCGACGAGTTGGGTCCACCGCCGCCACCACCTCCACCACCGCCGACAACTGAGTGACCTCCTGGTGGAGGTGGCGCCGCATCATGAGGAGTCGTCGAATGCGCCTGTTGAACGGGCAGAGCTCCCGCGTAGTAACCGCCATTGATACCCTCTGGGTAGTTGCTGCAGGATTGGAAAAAAGTTCAAAATTCAATTAAAGTCCTCTACAAGCTCTCCCGCTAATCTTAAAATACAAATTTGAATTAAATTCCTGCACTAACGACAAGCCTTGCAATAACAATTGACAATCCTTTTCTCTAAAGAAACACGTATCTTTTTTAATAGAGGACACAGAACTTTCGTGCAAAAATAGTGATTTGTAGGAGTGAATTTCTTCTGAAGGGAACTTTGAATAAATATTTAAGTCTAAGATGTAATTTTTGAGACTTTTAAAGCAGTGTCTAATCGTACCACAAAAATATGGCTCTTCATATTGAAACGGCATAGCGTCTTTTTCCATTTCGATATGACTAGTCATGGTCAACTTATGGTGTTTATTTTCTTTTTTACTACTTTCTTGATTTTCAACATTATTATGTCATAAATTAATCTTCTACTATAGACTCTATTGTTAACCGACTATTTTTTGTTTGTAACACTGCTTATAAACAAATTGGTGCTCAATTAACGATTTTCTTTTAAAAACAAATGGAAAAAGGGTTGGTTCCCTTGAATCACTATAGTACAGTAAAATATACGCCGTACAATCTAAAAAGATACATAAGTGACATTTTTATGAAAAATGAGTTTTTGGTATCACTGGATTCGTAAAAGAAAGCTGCATCTATCTATAGAAGTAAAAATGAATAATTATTAATATTTATTGCAAAAAACGATTGTTTAAAAATGAGAAAAGTCGAAAAAGTTGAAAAAATACAACAGAAAAAGAACACAAAGTACTTTGCGTGTCCGAAAATTTGATCAGAGCATCCTAATAGGTCATCATCATACAAATGTAAAAGAACTGAAAGCACTTTGTGACTTTTTTGCGTTGTAAAAGTGACCGAGTGTGGAGCTCATTTACAACAGAAAAGAAGCGCTTGCCTTTATGTATGTTCTTGCGTTGTAAAATAAGGAAATTAACTCGAGCACTGCTCCGAAATCCAAGGGAAATAAGTACCGGCTATTTATGGTAATCTTCGGACATGTCCCTTATGTATCTTTTTCTGTTGGATTTCGAGGATAATCTCGAGCTATACGGTAAAGGCATTGGCAGCAAGTGACTTTACGTTTCTTTTATGTTGTCTTTTCGCTTTTTTGTAACTTTCAAAAACACGCAAGTCCATTTTCTCATAGAAATTCTTTAAAAAAATAATTCTTGAATATAAAATATGAAAGAGCACATTTTTTACTTTAATAGTGTATTTAAATTATTCAAAATTTTATTCCACATTAGCGTTCTTTAGGCTGACAGTTATTCTTGACTTTCTCAGTTCCAATGAGATTGGACTTATTTATCTTTTTAGATTGTACGGCAGTAATAGACAATACAAAAATAATAGAATGTGTTTTAAAATTTTGATCAACGAACCTAGGATATGAAGCAAATGACAAATTTCCGTCAACTTCATGAGGGACTCTATTAGAGATAGTAAATCCAGAATTAATTTTTCATTTTATAATATGGAGTTATTCTATTATTTCTATAACAATTTACTATGTATCGCAAAAAATGTTTGGAGATTCTCGACAAATGGTGCTGCCTTCTGAATTGGAAGTATTTTTTCACAGGCAAAGCAACCAATTTCTAGCTGAATTTCCTAGCATCTAACTTGATATTCATACGATCAGTTTAATACAAAAAATTGTAGATTAAAGAGTTTAAATCAAAATTTATATCAATATTTATACAAACTTATAATATAATACAAAGAATTTATCAAAATCTTTAGCTTTATTTTCAATAACTTAATTCCTTACTAAGGTGAATTATTATATTTCATATAGAAATTATTAAACATTCTTACCCAGCAGACGACTGGAAGTACTCTTTGTTCACGCAATTTCTTAAGCAGTCAGGAATGCGACCAACAATAGCTCGTCGTATTTCACCGGCTGCCATTTCGCGAAGTTCCGAGCAGCTTGCGTCGCTGTAGAATGCAGCATGTGGTGTACACAAAAGATTGGGAGCATCTTTCAATGGACCTGTTAAAATACAAATAAAATATTTTTAATTAAAGAATATTCTAATTCAACGACTTAACATGAAATCAAGACATCCTGAATCAAGCATGTTAAAAGATGGGTTATGGAATCAGGATCCTGTCTGGAAATATTAATTTGCAAAAGAGTTGGTTAGGTAGGATAAAACATGACTCACATTGTGTGGACTGACCCTGAAAGACGTTGTACGGTTCGTTCTCATGGACATCAAGTGCTGCGGCACGAATTCTACCTTGTTTCAGAGCTGCAGCAAGAGCATCATCGTCCACTAATCCTCCACGCGCTGTGTTTACTAAAAATGCTCCCGGTCTCATCTAAAATAACATAAAAGACGAGATTAATCAGGGTGATTAAAAAATGCGAATGAATCTTCTAATCAAAACTTAGTTTTAAATACCTGTTTAATGGTGAATTCATTAATTAGGTGATGATTGTGCTCGTTCAAGGTACAGTGTAGAGATACACAGTCCGATTGGAACAATAAGTCCTGAAAATAATTTCAATTATTAACCACACATACCAACACAAGGTGAAAATTTAAATTATTAATCTTTCTTAAATATTTACCTGTAATGTATAAACCCTGGTGAGACCCAGTGATTTTTCGATTCCATCGGGAAGGTATGGATCATAAAAGATAACATTAAAGCCGAAAGCCTTGGCGCGGAGTGCAACAGCTGATCCGATCCTGCCTAATCCAACGATACCAAGAGTGTCTCCCCGTATCCTCGCACATCCCTGTGCAGCATCTCTAACCTATGAGCAACCAAATTTAGCATTATATTAAAATTATATTCTCATTATTCTCCTTTTTTTCTCGCTATTATCTCTGATCTTTAATGCGCACCTGTTCGGGTCCGGTGAATTTTTTACCCTCACGAACCATATTTGCTAACCAGTATGTACGTCGATAAAGGTTCAGGATGAGGCAGAGAGTGGTGTCAGCTACTTCTTCGACTCCATAACCAGGTACATTGCACACAGCAATACCTAGTTCTCCAGCCGCTTTAACATCAATGTTGTCAACCCCTGAACCAATTCGTACAATGATTCTCAGTGTTTTGAACTTCTCGAGGTCCTCCTTCGTCAAAATTATGGTGTGCCACATCAATGCACCTACTGCTTCATTTAATACCTGAAAAATTGCATAAATTTAGTACATGATCTTCAATTTTTTTTTAACTTTATGAATACTGCTTGATATTGTCTAATAGGAGATCAAGATTACCTTTTCGTGAATTTCAGAAGTGGACTGTGCGTCGCAGAAGGCGACGGTTGCTACATCCTTGAGAATTGGCATTTCGATGGAACAGTCCCGTCCATCGAGAAGAGCCACTAACGGTCGTGTCTGAATAGGCCCGTTGGCGATAGGACCCCTCAGGTTCTCCATTCGAGGGCGTTTGGGCATCATCTTCCGTTTGTCCATCGGTCAGATAGCCCCCCCTATTTATAAATTGTCACTCTTTGCGAACTTTCTGATAAAATTAGCCTCACGTCCACTCAAAAGTTTTCGGAAGTTTCCGAAAGTCTAGAATACTTTATTACACACACTAAGAAGTATTTTCAAACTCAGTCGGTTTGTCACACTTTCTGATACTGCAACACTGATTTCTGGTCGGTTTTTGGGCAAGGTCCGCCGAACCTCCAAAACATCACGACTCCTTGCACACCGACTCCTAAAACAATCAAACAATTTATTATTAATTAACTACATTGCAAAATTTCTTATATCTTCAATATTTAAATTCTCAGCGAAAAACTCTAAAAAAAGTACCGTTTTTTTCGATTAAAAATTACCCTTTTACACTTAATTTTATCAAAAAGCAAATTTGAATATATTTACTCCAAAATCACATCTAATTCGACCCAATTAATTGTAAATTTCACAAAATCGTATACATTGAATAACTTGCGAGAAAATATTTTTAATTTATACCTGCTCTGAAAATAAAAGACGCTCGCGAACTTAACAATAAAGATTTCAACAACAATTAGCATATAATTATAACCTCCCAAGCAATCGGCCCCATCTCAAAAAACTGAGACAAAATGCACAAAAGTATTCACTCCGTTACAAGACTCTCGGAATTAACCAACTTCCAGATCCGATTTCCAATTCCACTTTCCACTGAAATCGAGGCATCGTGACAGCTTTTGCCATGAAGCCAAGATTACATTCACAGCATTTTTCTTCTCAGAACCCGAAACCATTTATCAGACGCAAAATTATTCATAAAAATCGCATAGGGTTTAACTTCGCTACACTTTTTAACTCAGAAATAGTCTCGAAAGTGGAAAAATCGTGGGGTTTGAGAGACAGGAACGGTCGTTGTTAGCTGTGAAGCAAGTTTTACTTTTTAGGTTACCTTCGAGCGCGCCGGCTTATCGTTGGCTTTACGCCGGATTCAGAGGCGGTGAAAAGCGTGTGCACAATTCTTCGAAGGCAAGTGAACAAAAAATGGTGAAAAATGCGACGGGAAAATAACGTACCGTTAAAAGAAAATTGTTGGAAGAAAGTGGCGGAGAAACCACAGGAAGACACAGTACCAGAAACGTAGTCACTGCACTAGCTTGCACTGGCTGGGGCTGATGTTTTTGAAAATGGTCACTAGTCTAGTTGAGTCAACGTTTTCAGATCATTTTGAACCGATCCAACAGCCGTGAACCGATGAGTATTGCGCCCTGTCGTTCGATATCGTGGCTGCATGCACTTGCACTTGCACGCAATTTCGTGGGAGGAAAGTTCGCGGCGTCTCGACGAAAAAAGAATTGAGATAAAAGAAAAGGAAGCCACTTTTCAAGACTTTCTTTAGCGGAAAAATATTCAACTCGTTCAACTAATGATGCCCATGCGAAGCCCCATAAGAAATGCAGGTGGTGTGACACGTGGCGCCCTCCCATGCGTGAAGCTTCTACACACACTACAAAGAAAGTCCAACATGGCCTGAATGGCTGAATGAGACTGTAAACTGAAACGAACACGAAATTTATCCCACGTGTCGTGCTCGTCAAATGAGTTTTTTTCATTTTTCTTCAGAGACAAATCCAAAATAACGTAAATGTTATGCCCTCGATTAGTGTGTACATTACTTTTATAGATTATATTCTTAGTGACTTTCTATTTTCATTAATTTCAATCTTTCTTCCAGATTCGTTTTTGTTTGAATTTGCAGTGAGAACATGTGGGGGAGTGAAAGTGTCTTGAAAATTAAATCAGCCTATTTGGAAAACAACTGAGTATTTTGGAGCGCGTTGGAAAAACGCAGATGCACATAATTCAAATATTCATTGAATTAAGTGTTTTCTACATTTTCAAGAATTTGTCAGATTATACTTCAATTCTAGAAATCAAAGAAATCTGTCAAATTGTTATATTTATTGTTATATTGAAAGCTGTCAAATACCCCAGGACCTAATTATAATGAATTGAACAGTTAAATCTAAACATTCAAAGTTTTCAGAATTGAGATTTTAAGTAATTTCTTTTGTTATGGAACGTTTCTAATAGCTAATACGTAAGAGTAGTTTAGGTTCTTAAGTTAATTTGATTGTTTCATTTTCAAGGTATTGGGAAAGAGAACACGACTGAAGGTGTGTGGAACATAGACGATGAAACGATTCGACTCGATTGGTCGTGATTCACACATGTAATCGGAAATATGGCCTGCGGAGGCTATAAAACGAGATCGCTGCTGGCATCAGCGAAAGCAAGGATGCGATACTGAGTGCAAACCCAAGCACTTTGACTTGGGCACATGTTGTGCCAACTCAGCGAAAACGCAGGCTCTCATATCGTCAAAGGGGAGAGATTATGCCTGTGTTCGACAGCTGGCTGCAATCACGACCTGTACTGTATATAAAGATTCCTAACTATAATTAAATAGCGGACGCTTATAAGAGAAGAGCTACCTTTGACACCGTCCATTGCTTAGGAAAGTATCATTTCGCAGCATTAATCTCTATAAATAAAATTAAAATTTCGATCAATAAATTCTCAGAATAAGAGCTCCTTAGACACACACACGCACACACTCAGGTTTGCTCAGATTGAGTTATTCTCTGATTTTTCTTTAAAAAAGAAAGAACCCTATGGAAAAAACGATTGCACTTATAAAAGCGAGTGTGTTCTGGAATCAGTGGTTGAATACTTGAATTCAACCCCTTAGCTTAATCTCAGTGCGCAACAGAGTTTTTCAAGTTAAAGAAAAAAAGAAGGGAGAGAAGGAGAAGTAGATGGGGATGGATAGGGAAGGAAAGGAGACCCGTAAGATTGGGAAGGGGATGCTATGAGGGCGAAGTTATCCAATTATTGTCTAACCTGGGAGCAACTTTACTTGGTGCAGAAGTGTGGGTGGGGACAAAGCTTGCCCCCCCCCCTCTGCCTCGTCTTTCTATCTCGCTCTCTCTCTTTCTTTCTCTATCGCACTTCCCACACCCTCAACTCTCCGCAGTACCTACAATCGAGCCACGATAAAGTAAAGTTTGTTTCAAAACTTGGCACACGAAGGTGGCTTGGTTTTTATTGGCGACACGCGAAATTCAAACGACAACGCGCTTACGAAGAGGAGAAAAAGGTTTTGAAATAGAAAGTTCATAACACCAACCAAAGAGCCTGAGAAACGGCTTAGGAATTCACCAACCATCTCATCGTTGATCTGGCTTTTACGACTTGATGATGATAGTGCCCTTCAATCGAGTCAATAACAGTTTATTTTCTGCATTTCGTATAAAGTTATAGAATACCAGTTTCACCTAGAATAAAAATTTTAATTTCTCATGATCGCACTTTACCGATAAATAATTAATACTAGCAAAGGAGAAAAATTGGAGAATAAAGTCGCGAAAGAAGTAGATTATTTCAGCACGTGGATTAATCAGACGTCTATTGACACAGAATCGGAAATAAGGTATTAAAAAAAAAAGTCAAGCTGAGTGATAAGGCGATATCACATTGCGGAGCATGACAAAATCCAAGTTTTTCTACGAGACTCGAAACTCGATAGACGTCGCGTATTGTGGGAGGATACGATATATTTAATACCCAGTATAGGCTTTTCGTATCATGAAAAATGGTTATGGGATCGTTTAATATTGTATCGAAGCCGATCGTTCTGTTGTGCATTCATGAATGGACGTTCCCTGCACCGACGTCTCTTTTATTGCCGGCTATAACAGGATTTTATCCTTTTTTTTTACGAGCTGGAGCACCTCGGAGCTGGTCTCCCGATAAGTGCTAGTGTCGCTTATTCGCTGGGTTTCTATCAAAATATGGAAATATATATAGATACGAATCGGGTGGCGAAAGTTGAGAATTTCTGCTACGTAAAACATTTCCCGCTTGAAACTTGAGAGTTGTATGACATTAACACTCTTCTTTGTAAGTTTGTGCTTGGGGCCAGTGGAAGCCAGGGCTTTCGTTCGTTCGCTGCACTTGGGTTTCTCGTTAGTCAACCGACACACTCCTCATTAGCAATTCCAAGTGTACCCATATTATTCGAGGAACAGTTAACACCCGTGCTTCGAGTTTGGTCTGTGTTGTTGTCTCACCGAAATCGAAAATCATGCATGTCAAGGTTCCACTTACGAGGACACTTCCGTCATCACAAAGTACCGTTAGGGTGAGATAACTCGAGTAGAATCAGAGAAAGATTGCAGGAGATGATAAAAACTTATCTGACGCAAGAAAATATTCCTATTAAAAAATTATGTAGCTCGTAAACATTAAAGATAAACATTCCAAATGTTTCCAATTTTAAAGCATCTGAACATTGACGATATCTGTTTCAAGAAAAGGGAAAAGTATAACCATCATTTGTTTTACAAACAACCAATTACAAATCTTCAGAGTTGACACGCTTTTAATTCAAAAGCGTTCAAGTTTGGGTATACTCTAACTTGGAAGTATTAAACTCGAGCGTCCCAGCTTGAAAGCTTCCAAGTTGTGAGGCTTTCGTAAACTTCCGAACTTTAGTGCTGTCAAGGCGAAGTAGTTCAACCTTGAAAGCGTTTCAATTTGTATGTTGTACATGACTCAAAGCCAAAAATTATCTTCTTGGTAAAACAATCGTAATATTTTTGTAGATGACGCATGATTTCCTTAGAATATAGAATCATAGTGATAAACGAATCTAGCACCAACCGGACGTCCTATAGATAAGCGGATAGCCGGATTCGAAGCGGGGGGGCATTTAGGCTTTGGGCGAGGATTTCGCAGATGAATCGGTGAAAGGGGGGAGGGAGTGTTCCGTTATCTTCTGTGTCTGTCTTTGTTGCTCCCATGAACCAGGATTGAACAAGAGAGGAACGAAAAAGGGAGAAAGGGTGGAGAGGTTGGAGTAGAGGAAAAGCTGGGTGGAGGCGACTACTTAAAGTTGGCGGAAAGTTTGGTTCGGCAGCAAAGTTAACTCAGTTAAGTTCTCCGCTTCTGAAGCGAAACTTTGGTTCCCCTACCCGCTCATACCTCGACCCCCCCCCACCGGGCAAGTAGTGTGTTTTGGGATTACCACTTTTACACGCTTCTCCAACGGGCATTTCGGGTGTCCGCATAAATAATTTACAATTGAATCGTCAAAAGTACTTTCCTTCCCTCAGCCCCCACCTTCGAATAGAACTTTAGTTCTTGAGCGCTTCTTTTAGTTTGCCTCCCTCACACGCGGATAAGAGACGCGAGGCTTTTTTTTTCCTTTCGGAAAGTTTCCAGGCTCAGTATATGCTGCAGCCGAATTACTCGAATACAGTGGGTAAGTGGGGCAAGAGGATATCGTCATCTCTCTTACACACGAGTATTCCTTTCTTTATATGTGCATACTACCCTTTCATTTCTTATGATGCATACAGCATATATGTTGGATGAGAATCAAGAATATTCTGCAGGGTTTGCTTGATTTATCGTAAATAGAACGGAGAATATTTTTGATGTAGGTCTCTTTTCGAGAATACCGAAATGAATCAAACTTTTTACCCGGATTTAGAAAACACTTTTCAACAATCAGAATTTATCTGCAAAACTTTTCTCGCACAAATCATTAATCGTTTTTGTGATGGAAATATCAAACTTACTTTGCAAGTTCTTGGTTTCACATTTAGAAGTTAAAGAGATGATTGATTCAATTCCTTAGCTTGTGTTATATATGAAACTATTGATTAATCAATATCCCAATTCAGATACCGTCGAAAAGATTGACGTGTGATGATGACATTCTCAGGAAACGACCTCGTACAGGGGCAAACACGCGAACTTGTCCCCTCTTAATGTATGTACATGCAAACAAGGTAATAAATGTTACGTTAGAGACACTCGGAATGCCTTGGGACATAATGCATGGTGGCATATATTGCACGGGTGTATGTATCGATTTATTATTGAAAACATTTTCCCTTCAATTCATGAAAATGTCAATATCATTTTCGTTGCCCAAGAGCAGAGGCAGATATGTGCGTCGATGCTTCAAATATCTCTATCTTTGTATAAGAAAGGATCGTATCGGCAGTGCAATACGCGAAGGAAGTATCGCGAAGTACCGTTTTGCTGAGGGGAGAGAGAAAGGAACCGGTCGAGTAATTGCGAGGGACGCGTCGGGCGAATTTAAAAAATGGTCCTTCGTCGATGCTTGCCTCGAGAGAGAAGCCGCGGAAGGGCAGACACAACCGAGAAGAAACGACAAAATGCCCCACCCTTTCTCATCTTCTGCACTATCCCACATCGCATACCAAAGCGTTAAATAGTCTGTGTTTTTAGAAGACAAACCGCATTCCTAAATCATTACCAACAAAGAAACATGCCAAATTTAATATTGCCTCCATCGAAACTAGGCTGAAAATAAAATATAGCATTTTCTTATATTATATAACTCTCGCCAATTTGTAGATTGAAACGATAAACTACTTTGCTTACGTTCATGTACAAATTAGTGTTAATTTGATAATTATTAATATCCCGATGGAAATGGCATAAGTGACGTTCTCAATCCGAAACCAAGTTCCGGAGGTGGTGCATTCAGTATACGTGCATCGAAATTGGCCTTGATGCACTGTGCGAATCTCCTCACACATGCCATGCACGCGTGCAATGGCCAATGGACTTCTCTTTATTGCACAGTTCAAGTCGCTTCTCGAGTGAATCTCGCACATACAATAAATGCTAATCTTTCATCGGTTTCTTGCCCCGTTCGGCGTGTATAGCTTCTCATATATTCAAGCACAAGCAATATATTCATAGATTATGCGCATATTTGCACGCTTTTATAGCAATAAGATAATATTCTCTTGCTCGGAAGCGCTAGACTTTTCCGATATAATCGGTAACTTTAACACTTCTCTCTATATATATATTATATAATGATTATTATAATGATTATTCATTAATGTAAATGAATTTTCGATTTTATCGACGTTGTTAATAGGATCTGCAAATCAAGTCAGGTTTAATCGGTACAATGAAAAGGAAGAACCTCGGGAAGAACTAGCGTTGTCGCCATTACAGAGAAACCGGACAAAGAATTTATTCGTGTGCACTGCCCTTGTCGTGGATTGGTGTTTCACGAGGATGGATCAGTGACGTGGTTAAGCTGAACCCGTAGGTAAAAAAGAATCTCTATCCTACCAGCTCAACTAAGGGTCCCTTGAGTCAAAAGTTCCTCGGAGTGTATTAAACAGGTATAAGTTTAGTTTAAGTTTAAATACACTGGTTATACTCCGTAGAAACTCGAAAATTACGATGATATGCTGCTGTTGGCTTCGTGCCTCCCACTTTTGCAATCCGGTACACTCAGACCGAGTAGTAAATACTACCGCGAAACGTATACGATTTTACAAATGCTCCTCGTATAGTACACATAACTTACTTTTCATTCATTCAACTGACTCCAACGCACTCCGAACTGTTCCTTGACCTTGTTTTACTCAAAAATGACAATGTTCCAATACTGGCAAGCATGATTCAACCTCTCAATACGAGCCTGAGGGTCCCGATTGCATAAACATAAAGGGTTCTCAGTGGAATAGTTGCATACATCCCTGGTAATGACATTGATCAAATTGACTCAAATACTCCGTCACTAACACCATTTTACTGCAGGAAAATAGCATTGAATATATTTTTCCGCATTGAAAACTTTTAATTTCCTTTTTTTTTTATCTACCAATATGATCAACCCTGGAATAAATGCTTACTCCATAAAACTTCCGCGTCTGCTAATCTGCTTTCTCAACTTATTCAGAGACATTTAAACTGAAATTTAAAAAGTTCCTGTACTTTCGGACTAAGGTTTGCATTGGGGAAAATAATAAAGGGCTTCTCTGCCTTGTCGAGTCTCTCTTCTCACAGAAATGCGTCAACAAGATTTTGTGCACGCAGGTAGATTCGCTAGTGTGCAACAGAGTTCGTTGGGTGTGTGCAACTCGCTACAGTCCTTACAAGCGCATCTGCGTGTAAGACAAGTGCGTGGCGGGAGTAGTTTCATGGAGTTTAGTTCCCGGTATAGTGGGATGGCATCTTGACTCCTAGTACTGGAGTGTGGCAAGCAATGGCCGGCCCGATCGATGTCTCGGCAACTTCCCACCCTCGACAGTCGCCTTCCCCGATCCTGCTGCCCCTCACCCTACGTCTGCCACAGCCACCAACTCACTCCCGCTGTCTCACTCACTATCTATATTCTATCTCTCTCACCCATACACCCCCGCCGCAATCCACTCCTGCTCTTACTGTACCCCGAACTAAATCCCGGAGATGCTTACAGCTCGAGTCTGTTTACAATGGCGAAGCGCTACCCTCATTATCCCTGGCTAGTACTTAACCTTCGATGACGAAGGAACGTGAGGCATTTGAGGAAATTGAGTCATAAATGCTTCGACACACCAAAATCTAACTGGTCGAAGAATACTTTCATTGCAGGTAGAAGCTTCAACTGGTTGTTGGTGACTTTTCCTGGGCTAAGCAGTGATCATGAATCGGCAGGGCACTGGTAAAATTCTTAAGATACTGAGCCAGTAGAAATTTTACTTTTATTAGGAAAAGAGAGCCAGTAGAACGAGAGACACTGACTATATAATATCCGTTAGAAGTCTGATGACAATGACCGTCATTCTCAACAACTATGTACTTGGTCAAGTCCCATCTCTAGATTATTCCTATCCTGCTGACTGAGCGTAAGGAGATGTAATTTTATAATTAGTCGGAGATCTGTGACCCACCGATCCATTTACTATAGTAATTAGTTATCGAAACTTTCCTTGACTATTACCGACAACTGTCCTGAAGTCCTACATAAAAGTATAATCCTAAACTCGATAACAGTCAAGGAAAGTTTCGATATCTAATTTTTTCCGTGATACAAATTGATACACTGAAACTATGTAAAAAGATGCATCTCAGACAGAAGTAATAAGTGAATTGTTGAAAGAGTGGGAGACTTTATAATGAGGACTGCCTACTTATGCACTGTCATATTTTTCAACACGAGAAGGCTAATATGGCTGAAACATTAGCTAAAGGTATTCAGAGTATTTTATGGGAACGTTCGAGGAGCAACACACACAAATTATTGGATCATTAACGACCTTTTCCGAGCCGCGGGCGGCTGCGTAAATTAAATTGTAGAATGCTGTTATATTAAATCTGTGATCTCTCGATTATCACGTGTTTATTATAAAATAAACCGAACTTGTAATTTCCATTGGATACGCCCTTGAAAATAAGGCCTCTTTTTATAATTATTTTCTTTATTCGTTGAAACGGTAGCTTCATGAAATACCAAGGAAAATGTTTGTTTACCTTTACTCTCAGTTTACACACGAAAGACAAATTTCACTGGAATGCAAATAAGCGTAATGCAAAAGATACTTTGTTGGCGTCAGAAAGTTTCAAATTTAGCCGATTCAGTGGAAGATTTTGCAATTCTTACAAATCTCTCCAAATGACAAGATTGTTTGTACTATAATAAAAATTTGTATTGATGAATGTATATCGTCATATTGCTTTTGTTTATTATAAACATCAAGGTATTTTTATTATATATAATGAATAATACTAATATTATACTGGCTAGTCATAAATTCGAGCATAAATTAATGACTGAAGATTAATGAGTTAAGTCTACACGAGTGTCACAAATTGAAATTATGACAAGTCAAATATTTAAATATAAACTGCAATAACTCGTTTACTAACTGTTTATTTCGTCGTAATTATTTTCTATGTTCCCATCTTCCCAATTTTTGAACCAATGACTTGTCAAAAAAAAATGCAAACTGAAATCAGTTCGCAGAACTCTTCTCGTCTTGATTTTGAAGTGTAATATTTCATTAGATAATATAGGTACGATTTTCTTCTACAATCAACTAATCAGATTATCAAGCCTCGAGAATGAAACTAAACAGCAGTATCTGTTCGACGTAAAATGACACATTAAAAAAATGTCTGCAAATGACTGCAATGCCGAGTAGCAATACAAGAGAAAGAAGAGTGAGTTTCGACCACTAAACCACATACACGCTTGAAAAACTTTCAACGTAACTCTGGAGTGGGACTTGAAAAACTAGATACACGTGCGAGTGAATGCACATGTGATCTAAGAAACAATTCACGTCATTTCTCGAGTGACACTGGTGGTTTTCTTGTGTATTTAATTTTCTTCCCATTAGCATCCACTCACTTTTTAATTTGTTGCCATTTAAACCTTAAAGATGTTGATTAATTAATTTCTGATTAATCTCATGAATTATAGAATTCTGAAACAAGTGTGAAGAAGTTTTGTGAAACTTGTAGAGCTCGACACTAGACTGTCAGTGACTTTCAGTAAAGTTGAAGTCGAGAGAATTGATATTGCTCCTCAAATAGGGCTGTTTTTGCCTCTTCGTTGATCTTTCTGACCCTGGTCTCGTGTGACCGAAGAAAAGTTTTGGAGCAAGTTGTTAGTTGACCTTGCGGGGTGAGCGGGTATAGCGATGCAGCTATCGAAAATGAAAGAGAATTTGCAGGTAGAATTCGCAGCGATAGTTGAGAGAGGTCAGTTTGTTAGCTTACATAAAAGAGGCTAATGGAATAAGTAGGGATAGCAGCAATGTTATAAGATATATATGCTAACAGCGAGGAGCCACCAGCGTATAGTCCGAGTGGGAGCAATCGCAGTATAAAGTGGGTGGGGGCACCTGTTACAAACCTAATATACAAAACGATCCATGAAAGAGACGACGACGACCGGTATCCTCGATCGGTAGATGTCTAGCAAGCTTCAGCCAACTGCTGCTGGTTTGCTGTTGCTGCTTCTACTTTCTGCGCATCGATTCAGCGTCTTTCTTTCTCGACGTCGTGAAATGTTCGAGTAAAATACGGGTAATAAATCAGTCCTGAAAGGATATAGGAAGCATTGGCCTACGTTGGTTATTACGACCGAGAGCTTGGATTTTGAAGTTGTAATCTTGAGGAGAAGAATCAACTTCGACACTTGGGTCGTCGAGTAAAATTTTAATAAGCTAAATGGTTGCTGGAGTCGTTCTTCTTCCATCGTACATTATACATAAAATATTATTTACAACCGATCGCTTCTTTGTAAAGAGAATTTATTTCTTGATTCATCAGCCAGAGAAAAGCTGAGTGACTGTTAACACAAACGATTTTTCTTCGTTTAGCGCGTTTAAATCAACAATGTTTTTTAAGTGTGCGACACTTCCTTATGATGCAATTCTTGTGTCATTATAATAAGCACTCTAAATGATTGCCATGAGTGTTTTTGAATAAATTTATAAATCGACACAAATAGCCAACTTCTACCCAGCAATTAGAAACAACATATGCTCATTAGAAAATCAGAGAATCTTTCAATTTCCGCGAAATCAATTTTCCCATTAACATATTAACTATCAGAAGGCGAATACTATCTTTATTGACCAGTAAACCCACGAGACGGCGTCTGCGTTAAGTTTTAAAGATACAAGTATTAAAAGTTTACAGAACCACATTGTTACGACTCGTTTATGTGCTGATTGTTGAAATGCTACTATAACTACTTTACGACTCGTTAATTGTTAAGAAAATTTATGACAAAAGTGTACTTAGGTCGATTATCCAGCTCTATAGAATATAGAAATATGTAGAAGTCTATGTATAATGAATATGCAACTTTGAAACTCGACCCCTCAATCACTTTACTTTCCCTCACCTATACAAACTTTCATAAAGTGTTGACTGAGAAACAATAAGGTTTATCCTAAGTAAAAAGATACGACCAATTTGACACACTGTCAATATTTTCTTTATTCTCAATCTAACTGGAACACGAGATTTGTTAAATACCTGGAAGTATTCTATTCAACAACTTCAGCGGTCGGGACTTCAAGAGCGACTTATTCCTAAAAACCTTTACGATTGTAGGAAAAATTTGAGGGCACTGATTTACGCATCGTTTGGAAAGGAAAAGCTTGCAACATGCTTGGGTCTTGGGACCGTTACGCATCGTAGGAGCAATCAGAGAGCGTCGCAGGGAAGAACCTCGTAAACCCGCTTTCGCAACGAACGACTCGACTAAAGTCCAGTTCCGGAGTGGTGATAGGTACAATGTAAACTGTACGAGGCCGGATCGATGCCTTCGCATCAGCCAAATCGAGCGAGGTCGCATATACATACGTGAATCGAGTGTGCTTCTCGAGGGAGACGCTTCCCAAATCGAGTACATATTCGTCATTCCTAAAAAGATTCGTACCACTTTCTCGCCGCCAAGCACATACTTGTCGACCTACAAACATCGCCACGATGCTCATTTACCAAGCATTAATTCATCACTTTCACGAAAAAATGAATGAGGAAGAGAGTAATTAATGAGGGTAATTTTTAATCCTCAATTTAAATTGGATTTGTTCATTATTTTCTGGAATATCGAGTCAAGGGTAATTCATCATCATCCCCGGCATGTTCTTTCGATTAACCTTTCTTTCGTGGAAGAAGGAGATAATCCAGACAATTCTCAATTCAAGACAAACCAGTTTTACGAGCAAGTCGTACATTGGAAGCAGTTCGAAATGGCTGTTATATCAAGCTCATTGACTAAGCCGATTATTATTTCCTTGCGGACACGCCCGTGGCATTTGTCCACTCACTGATGGTGTACTATCGTGAAGCCAAGTACATATCAGTCACGTTCGAATGGTGGACTGCACGCGCGTTACATATTTCCATTCCGAAGCTCTTGTAAAAACTCGCAACTTTGCATAACTAAATACCATGGACTTTCCTTTTATTAATTTTCTTTTTAATGATCGCGTTGACCTAGCGACTCCTCCTCATTTCTCTCTTATTTTTATTATGTTTCATATTTCTAGTGAGGAATCAAAGTACTGGAAACAAGCAGCTTTGTGAAACTTAATATCCAAAAAAATTATTCTGACGAAGCTGTAGAATTTTGAGGCACGTGTGCAGGGAATTTTTAAGAGACGAATTGACTGGCGCGAGGCCAAGTTCGTTGTCTAAAATGACCTCGAAGTTGCACCTTCGACAGTTCTTCGACCTTTGAGCTTTAAAACACTGTTATAATTTTCGAAATTTTAGACCACTTGCAATTGCTGCAGCAATTGTGTGTGTAGTTCTTTATTGATTAAAAGATATCATATGAAGAAAAATATCCCACGAGAGAGATTTATCCAGATTTACCCATTGTCGATATTCAGGGGAATTTCAAATCTCCAAGTATAATAATATATGCGACGTGAGCACGCGTCAGCTACGAAGAGAAGAAGAGAATGAACGATAAGAAAATGCTTTCCGAGTTTTCGTTGCTGCCTTGAAAATCTAAATACCAGCTCCCCACCTTCCCTGATTTACATCATTCCATACATTATTCGCGATCGTGAAAGTAGAGGTTCAACAAGGGACTATGTCCTATATATACAATGCATGCAGCAATATCTCTCCTTTATCTCTAATTTGTTGAAGATAAATCTTTATGAAATGTTTCAATTTGAAAATCAACAAGCCTTGACACAACAAGTTACTTGACCAATAAATTTACAAGAAATCTTAAACGAAACTGCTTTTAAATGTCTATATAATGTTGATAATTCGTGCTCTTGGAATAATTAATGATTATTGTTGCGCAAATTCGAATTCGCTCTGATAAATATGTTATACCATTCATTGGGCAAGGTTTAATAAATTTAATAATGTCCCTGCATCGTTTCCATCAGCTGGAATCCGCGTCAATGCACTTCGAGACTTTCCGGTTATAATAAATGATGAACGATGACAGAGGCAAGAGTTTATCGCTCCGACGCAGTTAAAAAAAAAAGCCGGAGCATGACAGTGGCGTCTCTGAAAAATAGGGAGAGAGAGAGCTAACGGGGAAAAAAGAACAAATCCATGCTTTGTTGTGTAACTCGAGACAGAGATCGTAGAAATTGGAGGGTAAAGTGATGGAGGAGAGAGGACGGAAAAATTTTAAGAAAAAGCCTCGAGCGCGTTTTCCGCTTTTGTCCATTGTTACTGGAGCATCGGTTTCCAGAATACGGGTCAGCACATTGCTGAATAAGCAACCGACTCTCGGTGTTGAGCAAATTATGTAAGGCCAGAACGAGAGCTCGTTTAAATACCGCACTTTAAACACGTTCGCATTAATGGAATACACATTTGCAGAGAAAAGAATGAAGAGATCCGCTCTGTATGAAGAGAATATCCACTGCGTATGAAGAGATCTGCTCAAAATGAAAAGATCCTCTTCATGTTGTCATTAAATTTGGTGAAAGTTACACAAACGAGCATGCGTGTAGTAGACTTAACTTAAGTAGAGAGCGACTAACAAGTTTCCGATTACGGGGCAACGTTTTCATTCTATCAAGTTTCATTAGAATGCATGATAATCTCTGTGGAGTGTGCATAATAAATTTCCGAACCAGTTTCCAATAAACACTAGACTTCTCTTATGTAGCTGACTCTCAAACTATACAACTCATTCTAAGCAAACTAATCACATTTATGTAAATCAATCAACAGCTAGACATCAATTATCTTTACATTTATCTCTAATACGGTTGGCAATTCTTTAAAGGCTTGAAGAGATTTCCTCTGACCTCGTTTAATGCTACGTGACTTCAGCTGGCTTTAGGCTGCTTCAATGACTTGACTATTAATGAGTCAACTTGACATGATGTATTAAAAATTAAATGGACTGCTTCGGAAATTAGAAAAGTACTTGTGCGAAACAGATACAGGCACACTGACGATGCATGACCAGCGTAGTAACATGTATTGCTATAAAAAATTCACCTTATCGCAAAATACTGACAATTTATGAAAGTTTAGAACTTCGTGACTTTAATGCTATTTCAAGTGATGTTTTTTTTTAGAAACATAATAATATGTACTTATAAACAATGTTTTTCAATACCATTACTACGTTTTACTGTACCAATTTAAATAAAAAATGAAAATAAAAAAAGCATTTTTGAGGTAAACGAAGGAAATCGAATGAAAATTAGAAATCGAAAGGCCGTTTCACGGTCAGGCATTAACCGCAATTAGAAGTCAGTCAAACAATGACTGCATGGCTTCCTTGTGAAGAGGAGGAGATTCCCGAGTTGTGTAAAGCAAAATGTAAATGATTCCAACAATTTAAACTCGTCATCTTTCGTAATCACATCAAATTAGAATAGAAGAATATATAATGACTGGAGCGTCAGTTCGTAGATGTGATGAGATGAATTTTTAATAAATATTTAAGTGAAAACACATGATGAATGTAAATGAGTGCTGCATGCATAAGATTTGCGATCATTTTTCTCTGAAAGCATTCATGCATTTATCGAAAGCCTGCGTGTCCTCGGATGAACATAATGACGAACTTTCGAGTCACAAGGTATACACATTCCGTGCGTGTCTTTTGTGATGGTCGTGCAGTCGTGCACGCGTCATTTGAGTCCCCCCCGAAGATCCTCACCACCATTACCGGATTTACCGAATCGCATGACTTGGTATGCATGATTTCGCTGCAGATACAGACGCAAGACCAATGTTCGGGGATCAAGAGAAAGATCACGATTCATACGTCGATTATAAATTGCGAGTGATCGAGGCGATAGCGTATTATTCTCAAGAGATTATTTGCATCTTCTTGGGTATTCTAGTGCAAATCATTATGCGCTGAACGATGCGCAATAATAACCCACACGTGATTATGTAAATTGTATTTGAGAAATGGGTGCTTCATCGTTTCTCGTAAAAGAGGTCGAACACGATTTTAACACTTGATGCAGGAGCGTAATAATTAGAAATCTCGAGATACCAGAGATACAGGGCCGAATCGTTAAACAGAGATGGTTGACCACTTGAATTTAAGACGTAAATCAGATGTAAAATATTTCAAGGATCTATGACTAAAAATTAGTCCATCGAATCGTGGAGTTTAAACCCATTTCTTGCAGTTTGCTTTCAAACTTTATAGCATCTTCATTTCAGCTTTATAATTCAAATTCGTGACCTTGACTGATTGTGAAACAAAAAAAAAACGGTTTAAAAGAAAACGGAGTTAGCAGGAATTTGTATGTTGTTGAAAAGTTTACAAAAACATTCTTTATCAACGCAATGTACCCATAAATTTGATTTAGGATTCTGTGGCCCGATGTTTTAGATATACATATTCATGACTAGTGACTACGTAATCTTTATCTTATCGTTTGATCCCAGAATAGTAAAAAGAAACTTTATTTGAATGTGTAATAACATATCTATAAATCAAGATAAACACGCTATTAAGAGAGTGAAAAATATTATTCTCAAAAGAAGAGAATAGCAGTGAAAGTAGATTGGATCTTTTTAGAGCAGGTCAAGATGAGTTCTGAGTGTCGAACTTTGAAAAATTATCTGTCTGCGGTGTTAAGTTTAAGCGATAATATGAATCACGTGGAAGGGGGATTACTCGTGGTGTACGTAAGAGAAATAGTAGCTAGATATTAGTCTGTTTTACTGTTCCAAAGAATGTGTCACGATGGTACACGACACCCGCAAAAGGGGGCAAACGTTATGCAGAAGAGGGAGATACAAATGAATGATATTCTAGAAGCGTCGGACCAAATGGCGGTCGTAGAGGATACGCGCACACTCGGTCCAATAAATGATTTACAAGCACACTCTTTCCTCGCGCTATATCGGAATCCCTTCTTCAAATAGATCCTTTATGATATATCTAGAACTTAGCAATAATAATTATACTAATAAATTAAGGCTAAAGCAACAAGTTCAGTGCTGCCATCTCCTATTATGTTAGCAGGAATTTTGCATCGAGGTGATAAGTAGTCAATGTCGCATTCCGCTTTATCAAAACTAGTACAGACAATTAACTACTAGTCAAAGAAGGGAGAATTTTTCAAATATGATGATGGTGAATAATAGAAAAATCAGAGTTTTAGATTATAATTAAATTGGGGATTATTTTGAAATTGATTTGGATTAGATTGGAAGAGTTTGGATTGTTAATCAACCAATAATTTTAGTATCATTGACTTATAAAAGGAATCATTACTTAAAGATGAGAAAAAAAAAAAACTTTAATGAGTGATTCAACCAGGAATTCATTACTTATCAAGTGTTGATTATAGGCGTGTGTAAACTGAGTGGAGTAGTAGAGACTAGGTGTCCTTGTAATAGTACCCACAGTGCATCGAAAGTGTCATGAAGATTGAGAGGTTGCACTTTGTAGTGATACCTTACAATATTTACTTGCTGAATGTTTATTTTCAAATACGGAAAGGAAGAAGAATTTTGCTGAATGCACTACCATTGTTTTGATTATAATGAATACTGGTCAATACAATGATGATTGTAAAAGAAGAACTATTAAATAGACATTTAAGAGAGTATCTAACTGTTAAGATATTTCAAACTTGAAAGCGAACACGAATAAATATGGATCTCAAATTAAAAACCAACTATTAGAAGAGGATATTCAAGTATAAAGTCAGATACATTAAAATTTAATAGCAAGACATTACGGGAGTTGATATGTATCCCTAATGACCCTTTAGGATCTACTGATAAAAAACCTGAACTGTCCTCCCTCTACAAAGACGTAATATGCATTCAATTTCATGCATTATCTGCTCTTGAATTATTTAATGTGTCAAACTCTGTTACCTAATCCTCAATGGCAATTGTGAAAGACGAAATTCAAAAGCAATTTTGTTGCAATGAATGAATTAATTAATATGCAAAATAAAAACGTAATTGTTATTGGATTTATTAGGTATTAAGAATGGAGTATTTTAATTCGAGAACGTTGAAGATTAGAGACCTTCCAGTTTTAAAGAGTCGAAAGTTAACCTGAATTTCTACAAAAAATGTCCTTTCACTTTTCACAACACTTAAAAAAACAATGAAAATCACACGCCGCTTCTGGAAATTGTTTAAATTTTTTGATAGATCAGTGAAATCTCACGCATCAGTTGTAAGGCACAGAAATTGAATAACAATAGGTAATACTAAAATTACAAATATGCTGAGATAAAAAATAAATAAAATAATTTAAGTAATTTTGACAAAAAACTATGAATATACAGTTTCCAGTACCATAAACATCAATGCTGATTATAGTTTTGTCTTTAATGTTCGGTTATTTAATTTAATCTCATGACATTTTCAATACAACACTCAAAATCACAAATTTTTGGAGCTGTAGTTTCATAAGTGCTGAAATTTTACATATAATATATGAAATTTCACTGGTTTACTGATCTAAATAATTAACAGAAACGAAAAGTAAATTTTATATTATTTCTAGAACCTATATATGTAAAAGGAAGTTCTAACCTAAAAATCTCAGCCGCAGATATTTGTCCGGATCAACGGGTGGAAATTTGACCATTATTCTTACAGATAACCTGGAATGACTATACAGGCGTCGAGAACAGGAGGGTATTTTCCTATTCATCTAGAAGATCTGAACCGATAGCCACATTAAGCATTCATCCGGCCGATTTGGACGAATAGATATTGTGAAATCTTAAATTATACGTTATAAATTAGACTGAAACTTTAACGTTTAACCATGAGCTTTAACCATAACTGACCGCCGGGGTCAAATTCACGGTCATTAAGAATGGTTCGAAAAAGTCCAACCGATCTAAATAAAGAGCATTGATAGGAACGATTTCCGGTAAATTAAACCATCGCCGACGCTTGCACCGGGCGCGTGCACCACAAAACCCATTTCTCAAAAAACAAATCCCAGACAAAAAACTTCGCCCATGCCGCGGCAAGCGTCTTTGGGCGTACGCACATACATCTCTAAGTAACTAACCTGAGCATTTAAAATGCCGATTTTCTCGTATCCCTTCGCCTTGATTTTCACTTGATTTTCACTTGATTTTCACTCGCGAAAGCTCGCGAAAACGTTTTAATCAGAGGGTCACGCGCGCCCGCCGCGACTTTATGGCGGCCAGCCTAGAACAGTCGAAACACACTCGCGTAAAGCGTTGTCCACAACGTGTGACACACGCATTCAGACATGTGGCGCGAAATTTGAATTTTTAAAATACAACCTTACTAATACATACACTTTTACGAAATATATTTCCTGGTTTCCAGACTATATAAACTCTTTCTTATGTATAATAATTGTAGTTTATATTATTTTAAGTCTTCTTCTGTGTCTTCTCATTCATTTAACTTCGCATTTAACACATTATAATAAAATTTAAGTATGTAATTGCCGACGTTTTTTTCTTTGCGTTGTGAAAATTCTTTGTGGCACCCATGGAATTTTTGTCAACTGCGCGACTGCGTGCACCAATCCCGCGTGAGCAACCAAAAGCGTGCTTTTCTTTAAGGCTTATACACAAGTGTTTCATCCATGACTTTTTGACTTTATCAACGGAGAATGGAGAAGTTTCCTTCAATTTTTAATGAAAATCATGAAAATTGTGGAAATTTAGGAAATTACTGGAAGATTATTGGTTATTTTGCTTCGCATTTTCCGCGCATCAGACGAATATAACCCCCACTTTCGAGAAAATTGCGTATTGCGCACAAGACTGCACAAGACTTATTGCGTTTCACAATGCACTCTAGCAGAAATTTCGACTCGCTTCTGTCCAGCTCCTCCTGTTTACTAAAAATCAGCTGGCTTATTAAAGACCAACTCACTTTGGAGTAGTTTCTAGTAAAATGGTTTAGTTGTGCGTGATTTAGTAGTGAATTCGTTTTTTTATAAAAATTCAGGGGTGATTAGATTTTCGAAATCTTGGTAATTATAACGAAACGCGAAAAATGTCGGATATAAAGAGCTTAGAACATCCTACATTAAAGGTACGAAAAAATGGTATTTTATATGTTGACTGCGTATTTAGAGTTGTTATTTCAGATTTTTCAGTGTTTTACTTTATATTTATCTCGTGAAAAAGTTCAAGGTTTCCCCTGAAATTAAGGGAGTTTCATTAATCAATAACGAAGGTCTGTGAGAAATTTGGACGTTTTTTTTTCTTTTTGTTTACTATTGCGTTGCATACTTTAGCTAGTCTGATGAAAGATGATTAGATACTATTTTTGGGAAAAATATGTCTTTAGAATCTAATTTCCTTGTAGGATAAAATTATTCTCAAGTGAATTTAATTTCAATTCTTTTTTTATTTAACTTATGAATATATTAACTGATATTAAAAAGAGAATATAAATGATTAAATTATTAAAATCATGTACGGATTAAATATAAGAATTATTGATTAAAGTTTCAAGAAAAATGTCAAGTTCAACCGAACCTATTGTGGCAAAACGCGCATGTGTCCTACTCCCTTGTCATTAGAGTCAAATTTAAATGTAAACAATGCTTGAAATTCGATGAAAAGTCCGTAGATATAATTATGCATAGTTTTTTTTTATTGTTGTTAATTTAGTGATAGCATTTCTCAGCGACAAAAATTTCATATTTCTAATATTTAATAAAACTTTATAAACGAAGATTTTTTGTTATTACCTCAAGAAATTGAAAGCTGACTTTAATTTCAGGTGCCATATGAGCTACTTAACAAAAAATTCCGCTCAGCACAAAAGACTCTTGATCGGGAGGTTTCTCATGTGCAATCGGCAGCAAACGAACTAGAAAAAGGTCTAACCGCTAATGGATCAGGGGTTCCAACTGGAGATATAACTCGTCTCCTTGGTGGAGTTGTAGCGAGACTCCAGGTTTTAAAACGCAAAGCTGAAGAGTCTATAGCAGAAGAACTGCAAGCTGGGATGGTTTGCAAAAGGCGATTAGATCACTTGAAGGAACATGCAAACACATCGCCAAGTGCTGTTAACCAATGGCGAAGACAGAGGTTGGATCGAATGCTGGTCGAGTACTTCCTTCGAAAGGGGTACTACAAGACTGCTATGAAACTGGCTGACGCGAGTGATCTGAGAGATCTAACTAATATAGGTATTTAAGAAATATAGATACGTATTTGAAATTATTCTTGATCAATAAGAAAATAAATAACTCAATTTACCCTTTCAATAATCATTTCAGATGTCTTCATGGTCTCAAAGGAAGTTGAAAACTCCCTTGCAAATCATGAAACCGCTCGATGTCTGGGTTGGTGTCATGACAACCGTTCTAAGCTTCGAAAATTAGGAAGTACGATGGAGTTCAATTTACGCGTTCAAGAATTCATAGAATTAGTGCGAGCAGATCGCAGACTCGATGCCGTTAAACACGCCAGAAAGTGTTTCTCAAATTATGACGACTATCAGCTTCAGGAAATCCAATGCTGTATGGGACAGTTGGCTTTTCCAGCAAATCCTTTCCTCAGTCCCTACAAAGATCTTTTGGATGAGAAGCGGTAAAAATAAGAGAAACTATATATTATATAAAATAAATTTGACAAGTCCTACCCGAAGTTAAACTTTGAAAATTTCATAAATACTTTTTCAGATGGGATAGACTCATTGAACAGTTTCGTCACGAGAACTACAGGCTTTTCCAGCTGGCTAGTCAGAGCGTCTTCACAGTCGCGCTTCAAGCTGGATTGTCTGCTCTTAAAACTCCACAGTGTTATGGAGGCAATAAGGAAGGACGAAACCCTAGTTGTCCAGTTTGCAATGAGGCTCTTAATGAACTCGCTAACCCTCTACCCTTTGCTCATTGCTCGCAATCTAGACTCGTGTGCAGCATAAGTGGCACACCTCTTAACGAACATAATCAACCGATGATGATGCCTAATGGCTACGTTTATGGAGAACAAGTGAGTTTTTTTTCAAGAAAATAAATATTTAGGTATCTATTCTAAATAATAATAAATACGAAAACAATTTTCAGGCCCTGGAAAAGATGGCTCAGGAGAATAACGGTACTGTAATTTGTCCGAAAACCAAAGAGGCATTTCCCTACAAGAAGATCGAAAAGGTTTACGTTATGTAAGGTATTTACACCGGAGCACAATTTGTATTATAATGTTTCTCTTCTTATCTATGGTGTCCTTTAATTTAATAGTATGTTTACTCCAATCATAAATAAAATATATTTTCAATCAAAAGTTGATAAGAATAACTTTTTTTTTGTTCCCTGAAATAAATAATCGTACAATTTTAATTTATATTATGCATTTATTCAACATTATAGTATTATTTGTTTGATGAAAACAATGTTACAATTAGGGCACAAATCATTTCGATTTGTAACTCTCTTCAACGGTATTACATCTGATAAATATTTAATCTCCACACAGAAATGGACATCTTATTTAGAAAAAGTCTTGGTTATTTCTGCATGAGAATATTTACAATGGAGGTTTTAATGACTGGCGAACTTGGATGAAAATTTCTAATCTAAGGTGATATGCATAAAATGGTTTTGAGAGGAATTAGTTAATGGAGCATTCTTGGTTGAATTATACAAAAATATCGCTTCTAAGCTATAGCTTCACGCTCAATGCCATTTCCTAGATTGAAATTCATTCAAGTTTTATTGTCTGCATTCTTGTGGAGGATTGTCCTAGGAAGTTGGACTCCAAGCTTTGTAATTCTTAGGTATAAACTTTCGCTTTAGAATCGCGATTATAAATTACTTAAAGGAGGCTGACAAAAATGTTTCAGAGAGGTAAATATTTTCTTTAAAATTTCTGCAATACTTACACTTCTATGAGCTGAATATTATAAATCAGGATATATTAAAATGGAATTGTTTTTTATCACGGAATATATAAATTATGTAGAATAAAAATGCATTTGTGATTTATCAAGAGTTGGTCCTGGTATAAAAAATTCATCTCTGAAAATGTTTCTTGCATCTTAAGAAAAATCAAATTCGTATTTCTGCAAGTCCAAAAATTCTTTGGCATTTAGTCTCAATGTTAATTTCAAGTGAATCAATTATTGTTAATTAAAACTAGTTCTCGGAGGGCTTGTTATAATTAAAAAGAGGTAATTCTATAAAAAAACAAACTGAAATTCAGTTCTTAAAGTAAGGAATTAAAAATATTTTAAAAATACTACACTACACTACAGAAAAAAAATAACTTAGTTGCTAAAATGGTTAAAGAAGTATGAGGAATCAATTTTTACTTATGATTCATAAGCGCATCAGTAATTTGCTGTAGGATTTGCAAGCTGCGTTTCAAAGATTTAAACTAATATTATCAATTCACAAACAGCAGTCACTTAATCTTTAACTGGGAAGAAAGACATACAAAATTACGGTATAAAAAGTCCAGTAACGATTTAAAATTTGTTAATCATAACTGTAACAAAACGACCTATTCTATCCCCTTGTTCTCTATAACAATCAATCATCTGAACATTGGAAATAAGCAATGAAAAACAATTTCTTTTCTTTAACCATGTGCATTTTAAGCGGCTTTAAGTTAATTTACGAGGCTTTAAGTCTCTAGGAGGAGACTCAAGATTCCTGTATATTTAAGGCGTTTTGGTCCGACTTAAGAGACTTCAGAGTCGATGGAGCAAAGGCTACTTGCAAATTAGTTTTTCCCGCTTTTCACTGACGAGATTGTAACCAAGTATGTTTCAACATTTCAGTCCTCGTGGTTACTGGACTTGACTTTGAAACGCTCAAAGTCTTGGAGGCAAGGCTTTTAAAAATGGTCGATAACGACTATTCTTTAAAATCGGATTATCAGAAACTCTTACTTAAACCTATTAACTCGAGATTTTTTTTCTCGAGCTAGTGAACTTTAGGGTAGATTTTTTTTCACTAATTTTCACATAAGAGTTCAATTACTTCCAAAAATCGAAGAGCTCAGTAAAACTGGCATTACCCTTGCGAATAGGAGACCCGAGAAAATTCCAGTTATCAAAGAAGCTCCTCCGAACATTCCGGCAGTTGCTGCGTATTGAGACTCCACAACTCTGTAAATAATTTTGATTTAAATAAAATATTACATATTTCGAATGGAATACTTAAGAAATTGAACAAGGATTTATTTTTACCTGGAACAATACATCATGGCAATGGAAGAAAAATATCCACTCGTGAGTCCCATAGTAATGCCGATTACCAAGTAAATCCAATCATTATCAACTAACAATGGAATCGTTCTTACTACTTGTACATCTGATATTGTTGGCTGGTAATTGCAAAGTAAGAATAGTGGTATATAAAACGCACGCAAAAGGATTGGAATGATAACAAACCTCGGACTTGGCTGAAAAAAAAAGATTGATTGAAACTTTAGATTCTTTACAATTTGGCTGTTGAAAATTTGCATTTTAATCAATTTGTATTTTCCCAAACTAAGATTTCAAGTAATGGAAATAATTTCTTACCCATTGGAATGTAGATCCAAGTAAGCTACCAATCATTGCCGTTACATTGAATACTACGAAACACATAACATTCGTGTAATATACTTCTGGCACTATGAAATTTTCATCGGATCTCTTAATCTGAGATTGTAAACCAGGAAAGAGAGCAAGAGTTATAAAAAATAGGAAAAAGACATTAAAGCATTGAACCCAGCATTGCTTCAACACTTTAATATAAGGCGGCCTTTGTGAACGTCCTCTTGATGTATTCTCTACCCTCTTTTTATTTATTTCTTTTTGGAAAAGAAGCTCGTGATACCGGTAAAACCTCTGTAAAAATAGTAGAAACAGTCATCAATTCGAATGAATTTTTTGGCAAAAATTTTTCAATTCGCGCGCCATTTTGAAGGTTCTAATTGTCCAAAATGACTTGATAACCTCGTATTCTTTAACTCCAGACATCGCGTCAACGATCTAGACCGGTTCCAAGATGATTCCAAGCCTGTGAATCTTGTAAAACCTGATTTAAAAAAAAATTACTTCGAAAATCGACCTTTTTTTTGTTTCAAACTGCATTTTTCGAACAAAAAATAATTTTTTACGATCTAGAACCGGTCTAGATCATTGACGCGATGTCTGGTGTTAAAGAATATGAGGTTATTAAGTCATTTTGGACAACTAGAACCCTCACAATGGCGCCGGAATTGAAAACCTTTGCCAGAAAATTCATTCAGGCCATTCGGGGACCATTGTGAGGGTTCTATTTGTTCAAAATGACTTGATGACCTCACTTTCTTTAAGTTCAGACATCGCGTCAACCATCTAGACCGGATCCAAGATGATTCCAAGCCTGTGAATCTTTGAAAACACGATTAAAAAAAAATTACTTGGAAAATCGTGCTTTTTTTGTTTCAAACTGCATTTTTCGAACAAAAAATAATTTTTTTCGATCTAGATCCGGTCTAGATGGTTGACGCGATGTCTGAACTTAAAGAAAGTGAGGTCATCAAGACATTTTGAACAAATAGAACCCTCACAATGGCGCCGGTATTGAAAACCTTTGCCAGAAAATTCATTCAGGCCATTCGGGCGCCATTGTGAGGGTTCTATTTGTTCAAAATGACTTGATAACCTGATATTCTTTAACTCGAGACATCGCGTCATCGATCTAGACGGGTTCCAAGATGATTCCAAGCCTGTAAGTCTTTGAAAACTCGATTTTAAAAAAAAATGCCTTCGAAAATCGTATCTTTTTTGTTTCAAACTGCATTTTTCGAACAAAAAATAATTTTTTTGGATCTAGAACCCGTCTAGATCGTTGACGCGATGTCTGGAGTTAAAGAATATGAGGTTATCAAGTCATTTTGGACTATTAGAACCTTCAAAATGACGCCCGAATTGCCTGAATCAATTTTCTGGTAAAAATTTTTCAATTCGGGCGCCATTTTGAAGGTTCTAATTGTCCAAAATGACTTGATAACCTCATATTCTTTAACTCCAGACATCGCGTCAACGATCTAGACCGGTTCCAAGATGATTCCAAGCCTGTGAATCCAGGAAAACTCGATTTAAGATCAAATTAGTTGGAAAATTGCGCTTTTTTTGTTTCAAACTGCATTTTCCGAACAAAAAATAATTCTTTTCGATCTAGAACCGGTCTAGATCGTTGACGCGATGTCTGAACTTAAAGAAAGAGAGGTTATCAAGTCATTTTGAACGAATAGAACCCTCACAATGGCGCCCGAATGGCCCGAATGAATTTTCTGGCCAACAATTTTCAAT